>CANXYC012193645.1:0-23483 GCA_948193065.1 Aleurites moluccanus | reverse complement strand
TATATATATATATATATATATATATATATATATATATATATAAAGTAATTAATTAATATTCTTTTTAATTAATAAAATTTATAAGTATTAACTTTATAAATTTATAAAAATTATATTGTGTTAATCATATACTCTCTCTGTTTTATTTTTTTATCTGTTGTTATAAATTTTTAAAATAATATTTATTTATTTTTTTTATTTTATTCTTATAGTATTTAATTAGAATATAATAACTTAATTTAAAATAAGGTTAAGAATATAAAGTTAAATAAATTATTTTAAATTTAATTAATAAATATTTTAATATGTATATAAAATCTTAAATGATAGATAAAAAAACTGAGAAAGTATTTATAATTATAAGTCAAACCTATCTAAGTAGGAGTTTCCTCGAGGATGGATGGGGCCGGCTTGATCCTTGGGCAAGTTGTTGAATTGGAAACTTGATTAGTAATTAATAATTAATGAGCTTTGAATTTAATTATTATGAGATTTGGAAGAGAGGGGTTGGTCAAACTTACAAATGATTTCATTGTTTTATTGAAGATTTCATTTTATACAATCTCATTTTTATTATCAAATTAAGATTTGATAATAAAATTCAAACATTTCTATATTTTTTAACCAAACTAAAGTTTCAATTAGATTAAATTTAAATATCATAATAAAAAAAGTTAAATTTTCCCTTAAAAAATTAAATTTAAGTAAGCCAAAATTTTAAAAATTTCTCATGTAATCCCATTATTATGTTTAATTCAATGATGGATTCTCAAAAATATGCTAAACTTAATTTTTAGGGTTAGTAAAAGAGTTTTTATTATTGATTAGGATTCGATTCTTGAGATTAGTTTTTAATAGCTATTAAATATAATTTAGACTTTTTATCTTATTTGATATCTTATTTTTTGTCTTATGCACCTCTTTGTAAATCATATTATTAATGAAAAATTATTAATTATCAAAAATTCTTTGAAAAAATAGTGATATGGCGCTCATAGAGTTATATGGGAAAGGAGATAGGATACCAAATGAAATAGAATATTCAGATTATATTAAATATATAGACAAAATATGAAGTATACTCTTAAATTTATTTAAAAAAAAAATTAATCTCAATTCACGTTTAAACTGATTTGAAAATATCTTCACCGATTTAAAAAAAAAAAAGTAAAAAAACCAAAACTCATTAAAATTTTTAGTAAAACAATGTTCTTTCAAATTCCCCAAATAACCTATATATATACTATATCTGTCTGGAAAAAAATAATTCTACTTCTATTTCACACAAATTAAAAAAATAATTAATTTAATTAAAATAATAATTTTTATTTTATATTTTTCATAAATATACTTCATTTGTATTAATAAATAATTATCTTGGAAATAATTATCATTTAATTTTTTAATATTAATTATACAAATCAATAAAGTTTCATTACCAATAAAATTTCATTTATTATTAAATCTCACCATCTCCAAAATTTTAACTTTTAAATCTCTAATAAAATTTCATTATCAATAAAATTTTATTTAATTTTAGCTTGCATATATTATTTAGTTCAATATTTAATTAATTATTTATTGATAAAAATGTGGTGTAGTGAAATATTAAATAGGGATATATTAATAAATTAACATATTAATTATCTTTTAAAAAAAGAAATTAGATTATAATTCCAGACAAATGGAAAAAAAAAAAATGAGACTATTTTTTTCGGACGAAGATAGATCCAATGCCTCAAGAGGATTTAAAATGTTCATTACAATAAAAAAAAAAAAAATCTAATGAAATTAATCCAAATTTTATAGTTAGGAGTCAGAACAAACTGTAATTAATAAAAATAAGATTGCTTGTTTCCTAAATAATTTCATCCTACATATGAGATCTGCCCATGATTTTCTGAGATGTGCTTCCTTGCTTGTTTTTATTAACATCACATGCTTGCAAGCCAGAAAATTGACTTAAGCATCCACTGTCCTGGAACATGAAATCGTTCTCACTAATCACACATGAGGTGGAATTAAAGGTCCAGGACAGGGATGACAATGAGGTGAAAATGCTCTATTTTCTTTGAACTATTTTTTTTAGCCTTAAAATAATATTATAGATCAATTTTTGTGTATTATATGTTGAGTTTATATTTTCAATCCTATTAAAATAGACTAATCCTGCAAAGAAAAATAATATTTCCTTGTAATATCTACTATAAGAATTAAATTAAATTTGTATATCGAGATATAACATAATAATAAATATATAATTTCCTAAATAATAAATTTAAAATTGATTCTCTCTTTTCTAATACTCAAAAATAATCAAATCATATTTAATTAATAAGCTAATAAAATAATAATAACAAATCAACTAACAATTGAGTTTGGAGTTAAAAAATTACGATTAATTAATGGATTTCTTAATTACACTGATTAAGAAGTAATTACTTTACATAAAATAAACTGAATTAATTTATAAAAAGGAAAAGTATATTTTGGTCACTAGAGTTTGACCTAATTAACATTTTCGTCTTTATTTCTAGAAAATCAAATATTTAAATCCCTAAAATTTGATTCTCTAAACAGTAACACTCTTTCGTTTCATTTTCAGAGGTTTAGTCGTAGTCAACTCTATTTTAGAATATTTTATTATATTTTAATATTTTTTAATTTAAATGTATTTCGAAAATAACCTTAAAGACAAAAAATGATGAAAAAAATTTCCCTCCCCGTCTTTCCCTCTTTTTCTCCTTCTATATACTGTTTGACCTAATTGGAAGAATATATATATATATATATATATATATATATATATATATATATATATAGAAGAGAAAAACCATATAGAATTGTTATGTTTCTAAGTAAGTTAATTTTCGTTGTATTTTGGTAGATAACTGAAAAAAATTGAAATTAATAAAGTGGAGTTTTGCAGGTGCGAGAAGCTTAGCAGTGCAGTGCAGAGAATGTCGTGTTCCAATGGTCATTTCAGTGCTTGAAAAAGTAGATATCTCAATAAATTTTATAAGTGTGGAAAAAAAGCTGGGATTAGGTTTTATGAGTCAGTCAACAACAAAAATAAATTGTATTATTGCTGTGAAGACAACATATGTTGAGGCTTCCTTGGTTGGTGTAGGGTTGTTGATACGTTCTGATCTTCTTCTACCATACAAACTTGTGATCCTGATCCAACTTTTGAAGCTACACCATCAATTTTACATGACCTAAAAGATGATTATCGAAAGATTAGTGGAAAAATTGAAAGCTTGGATAATGTAATTGAGTACATGAAGATATTAATGTCAATGGTCATTATGTGTACCTTCTTTTTGTTAGTACTAGATATTGTGTTGTTAGATTAAGATGCACTGAGTGGGTTGGGGTCTTTTTGAAATGAGAATTTTGAGCAAATAGAAATACATGAAAGAAAGGTTCTTTTTGTTTTTGTAAAACCCTGTAATTTAAATGCCATAAAGGCCAAAATATTACCCTTTAATGGATTGACTATTGAATGAATGAAAAGGATGTTATATATGTTTGCAATGGTTTTAGTTCGGTGGTTGAAGTTAATATTTAAAGTTTGGTTGTTTTAGTATATTAGTGATTATTAATGTAAGGACTTATGTGTAAGTTATATACTTAGTATAGGGACGTAAATGTTCAATCAATTATAATAAAGTAACTTAGAAGTTCAATAATTTCATTTGGTAATTTAGTATAATATTATCCTTTAATAATTTTATATGCAATTAATGCCAAATATGCAATAAATTAATAAGGAATCTTATATGTACAATTAAAGTTAACGCAAAATTCATTAATAAAAGCCTAATTTTCATTGATTCAGAATTATAGGCTTACAAAAGAGTACTATGTACACTTCAAAATTAACAATCTAGTATGACATCTTTTCCTGTGCATCTATTATCAACAACTTTGATCACCTACTATGCCAAAAAATATTTTGGTGTTCTTTCTTATCATGTGATATATACATCACATATTTGTCAAAAAACTACTTACCAATCATATTGTTTGTCAACTTGCACTATACACCTGCGCATCTCTGTGAACATTGTTATTACATATGGCAAAAAATTCATATTGTTGATCTTTCCTATCTTGTGGGTGATGATTCCCATCACAAAAAACATAAAAAGTGACCAAAAAACACAAAAAAAAACTTTTGCCAATCACAAAAATTCTTTTGTGGGTTTCAAACCATCTATTTAGTTCTCGGCCTGTTGCTACTGCTTCTTTCTCCTCTGGCTTGACTTGAAGCAGTAGTAGTGCCTTCTAAAATTTGGCCCATCCTTGCTGAAGTGTTCTTCCTTTTTGACTGATTATTCATTCTCTGTAAAATTTAAATTGAATTAGTAATATAATAAGGATAAGTTGCATATAATAGTACAAAAACACTCAAGAAAAGTAGAAATCACTTGTGCCACTGGTGCCCTTTGGCAATCCCTTTTGTTATGACCAAATGCCTTGCAATTTGACCACCTCATTGTTTTGTTCCTCTTTTTTTCTAGTATTAGGTTCGGGTTTACCATCTTATCTCTTTCTAGCATGCTTTTTAGGTCTACCAACACTTCTTCTTAATAGGGGTGGTTGGTAATTTGGTGTCCCCTCATATGGTTTAAAATTCTCATAAGGCACTGGGTGTATAATACCATTATACATTATACACATGTAAATAAGTGTTAACAGAGTAATATTGATGACAGTACTTATCCACCTACTCTCTTTGATATCTTATACAAATAAAGGCATGTTTACAAGGTATGCCTGAAATGGTCCACCAATTGCAACTGCAATGATTGTCCTTAAGCTTGACACTAAAACTCAAAGGACCCTTCATCACTTTAAACTCATCATTCCTACCAAATAACAATTTGCATCTTTTGGACTCCTTAATTAACAAGTTTATTGACTTCAATGTCCTTTATTGACTTCAATGTCTTTGGACATATCTTTTATTGCCACTGAGTTCCCATTGCATATCTGTTATGCATTCTAACCATGCATTTTTTCCTAACTGCATCATTCAACTTTATAATAGGTAGGAATCTCAACTTCCCAACCCAGCTATTAAAACTCTTTGTCATGTTATTGGCTATATGATCACTCTTTGCTTCTTCATTGTAGGCATATCTAGTCCATTGGGACAATAGTATCTTCAACAAGTACTCATATGGCTCCCATTCAACTTGTTTTTTATGTTATCCATAGCAATCCAAAACTCCTTACTATGAGTTGTCGAAGCAGCTGCCCAAAAATAATTTTTGAGTGTCAATCCAAGAAACTGTTTTTAAAGTTCAAGAATAAATGCCTTCCACAAAATCTGTGACTTGCATTTGGAAAGATCTTGCTCACAACATCTATAAGGCTCTAAAAAATATATGAAATATATAACATTAGTTTAATAATGATTATAGGCCATTCATTCACTACTAACATAGTTGCAAGTATAGAATAAATTACCTTCTGCCTATCTGACATGAAGGTGAACGACTTCTTAGTTGTGCCCTCTCCAATACATTGAGACAAATAGTCCAGGAAAAAATTCTAGCTCTCTTGGCATTTTGATTCAATTATACCAAATGCAAAGGGCAAAATACCCCTATTTCCATCTACTGAAATTGCATTTAAAAAATATCCCCCATATGGCCCTTTGAGATGGTAGTCATCCAATCCAATGAATGGCCTACATGCATTCAAAAATCCAACTTTCATTGTGTTAAAGCACATAAATATTCTTTGGGATATAAATGGATCCAATTTATTGTTTCTTGTCTATATTGAAGCTTGACAAAGGTTCTTAAATTGTTTTTTTGTAGGAACACAATATACTCTGACAACTGTCTATAACTTTTAGAGTTCAACCCTTCATTTAACTCTTTGGCTCTATTATTGGCCCTATTTAGTTGTCACTTATCAAGATTGATCCCTCATTTGTTGCTCAACTCATGTAGCATGAGTTCATGACTCATAGTTGGATCTACCCGAAGCTGGTCCTATAACTTTTCTTGGATACATTTTGCATTTGCAACCCTATTTCTGTTATTTGGTACCCTAGCACATATATGCTCTTCTTTTAGAATCATCCTGATTTTATAACCTCCTTTTACTATATAATCTATTAGAGCATCTTTAAATTCCCTTACATGTTATAAAACCTGTCCAATTTGAAATTCAATTTCATTGCTTGAATATGCTCTATATTGGTTTGCATACATCCCTTTAAAGGGATCAATTTTTCTCTTCTTTCTCTTCTTTTGCATTTGTTCCTCCTACTCATCGCTAGAAGTCTCAATTTCAGTTGACTTTTCATCCTCAAAATCAGATAAACCATCATTTTCATCATTCATTGCATCATCAAATTGTACATCGTTTTCATCACCTACTTCATTTTCCACAGACTCAACAAAACTATCTGAATCTGAGTCATTAGTAGAAGAGATTTCTACTTGCATCCATTCTTCATCATCACTATTAATGAAACTGTAATCATCTTCAGATTCCAACTCTATGCAAGCATCAATTTCTGGTGAATTTAAAGTACCTCTAGCTCTTCTTACATTGTTGGTTCCCACATTAGGTGTATTAACACTCCTACCTCTGTCTCTGGTAGTAGTAGTAGCCCTGTTAGTGCCCCTGCCCCTCATATTAATTGTGATACCCCTGCCCCTATTATTCCTGTTATTTCTACCTGTGCCTCTGCCTCTGATAGTTGACCTGCTACCCCTTCCCCCTTCCAGTATCAAGGTTTACCTCATGTATCTCCCCATCTTATGCTTCTTCATATGCATTCCATATTATGGCTGCAGATATAAATGCCCTTCTTTCAGACCTGCCTCTCCCTTCCCCTACTCACCCCTTCCCCAGCCTCTTGCCTTTCACCCACATCACTGGTTGTTGGACCCACACCACTGGTTGTTGGATTAAGATTGACCTATTGATGTTCTAGTGTTGCCCCATGGTCTACATTTGGTTCATTAGGAATCTCATCATGCTTAGTAGGAATCTCAAGTGCTTCATTCACATCCTGCTCTTATGTCCCTAAATCAACTGGTGGCGCTCCTTAGGTAAGCAATAGTATCTCATTTACTTCATCCACTTCAACATGAGGCCACCTCTCATACACCCTCAATTCAACCTCGACAGAATCTTTGAACATTTCAAACATGAAGAGAATGTCATCATCATTCTCTATCTTGATGTTCACCCTAGCTATGATATCAACAAAGTCACTCCGTATGGGGAACAACTTGTATACAACATCAACAAGTTCCACGTAACAATCCGGGTCAACATTATTCACTGTGCCTTCCATTTCATTGAATGTGAATAACCGTGTGTAATACGTTGGAAGAGCCATCTACAATAACAACAATGAGTAAGTGAGATGAGTAAGTGAGTTGTAACAAAATCCCAAAATGCCTAACAATACGCACCCTAAATTATTCAACCATCTTTGTCAGTTGTCAAAAATTCTTAACAACTACAAAACCCTAATTTGAGAATAAGAACATTCAAACACATTTACCAAAAATCCCTAACAAGTGCAAACCCAAATATAACTCAAACGGCTATCAATTTCAAATTTTTTCTACCCATCAGTAATCGAAAATTTCCACATAAATTTCACCCATTGAAATTCTTTCTAAAGTTTCAATAAACACAAATTAAATTAAGTATTACCTCATGAATAGAGACACTCTGAAATCTTTGATTAAAGAACAAAAATAATGGCAATTTGGGCCACTTTTTCCTTTAATCGATTGACGATAATGGGTGGTTATAAACTTCTAGTTCTTTATAATTCAAGCGGGACAAGTTTTTAGAATAATTTATTGAGAAAATATCATGATTTTCAAAGAAAATAGGAGAGGAATTGAGAGAATGAAGAAAGTAGAGTTTGAATATTATAATTGCTTCAAATCTGTCGAATTAGGTGTTTTTCCCCCTTCTTTTAAACGTTCTAAACCTCTGAAAATGGAAAGTAAGGGTGTTATTATTTCCATAATCATATTTTAGGGATTTAAATATCTGATTTTTAAAAAGCAGGGACGCAAATATTAATTATGCCAAATCTTAAAAATTAAAATGTACTTTTTCCTTTACAAAATTATTGGACGAAAGAAAAATGAGAATTTTGATCATATATCATCTAATATAGTTATTTTTTAATATTAAAAATAGAGGAATCAATAATAAATTATACATTTACTATCAGGTTATGTTTTAGTGAGATCACTTAACATAGTTAGTGGTGATAATTAAACATAATTTTGATCATGTATCACTTAAAACTAGCATTGTTGCAACCAATAATTAGCCAACTATTCAGCTGTTCTATTACCCTCTCAATAGATATGTAAAATTTGAATATTACAATTTTGATACTCTATTTTCTTTTATATACATTTGACTTTGAATGAGATTCGAATTCAAAGTCTTATCATTTTGTTTTCAGTATTATTAAATTAAAAGTTTATTAATATAAAATTATAAATTTTTAATTTATCAACTAAAATAAATATTTTTAATCAATGTTCTTAGGAGCTTAATTAATATTTCCACAGCTGTTCTCCACTTGCACTAGGATTCAAAAGTATATATATATATATCCTATACTACTGTGCTACAGTCTACACGACAGATTTGCTGATAGATTTCAAAAATAACAAAACAGATACTACGTCCGTGTTTGATAATTCTATTACTAAATTGAAATTTATTATTAAATTGAATTTTTGTTAAAATAAAGTTTTGTCGAAATAGATTTGGTCAAAAAATTTTATTGAAAACTCAATTAAAAATAAACATCAATTTACTGTTTTAAAAAAAAAAACTCGATTGAAATATTTCAAAATCCAATTTTGATTTATTACCAATCTTGAAAAAACTTGATTGACTTAAAAACTTGCCAAATACCCTCTAAGTTGTGATTCAATGAGAATCATAGAATTTGATTGTTATTATTGTTATAGCGGGAACGAATCTAGAATCATATTTTTGGGAGAAAAATTAAAATTATATTTCAAATATATTAATAACATAGTTATATTATTATTAAATGCTATTCTTTTTCTAAATTTAAAATTAAAAGGTGACAAAAAAATATTTAATTGAAAATTCTTTTAAACAATTATTATTTTTATTTATTGAGGAAATCCTGTATTTGATTTACCAAGAAAAATGTGATCCATATATTGACAATTCCTAGAGTGCCATGCTGATATTGATCTATGCTTGAGCCAAAAATTTTGTTTTATTTGTCTCTCTCTCTCTCTCTCTATATATATATCTAAAGTTTGATTTCGATGGAATTATAATCGAGATGCAAGTTAAAGATAAGTTTATTATTCAGGGGAAATATGCATTTATTATTATGCGATGTTTCTGCAAAACCCTATTCTTATTTTCTTTTTATTCTATAAATATAAGTAAAGGTTGCAAGTAAGTATAATTGTGACCAAGATTTGAGTTCCTAAAACTCAAATGTCTTGTTATTATTTGTATCTTTTGGGACCATGGCTTCATCAACATTGCATCTCCTTCAAAATTTCTACTAATCATCCACAAAATATCCTTAGCGAAGAGTAGTAATATAACAAAAGTAGTATGGGATTATGGTTTCAAAATCATGTCATTAATTCTTGAAAAACAACTTCATCCAATAGTATCATATTACCATCTTTGTTCCTCAGGATGTTTGATCTCCGTTTCCAAGTTGCCTTATCCAAGCTTGATGAAGAAGCATTCGATTAGGGGTTCATAAATAGTAACAGATGAAAAAGATTTGTAATTTAATTGGTTCATATCAAAAACTGAAAATTGCTAATATTCATTTGTATTCAGTAGTGGAATTCTTACAATGATGGATCATAGATACTCTGAAGAAACAACTTATTCGACCCAAGGTCGTAACCACATTGTAATTTTGCTGAGCCAACATCCCTATAACGCTTTTGTTTGTTCCATAACTAAGATTGGGAATGATGGTCACCCAAAATACATTTGGGTTTACCTGCACGAATGAACTTTGAATCCATTTGGATAGGTGATTATTTTGGATCAGTTTGAATAGGTGATCATTTGAAATTATTGTGGATTTGAGTTTAAGTTTCATGTGTAAAATAGCATGATAATAAATTTTAAATGTTCAATCATTTCAAATCATTAGTTATTCAAATCGATCTTAGTGAATTCAACTCAAATCCTTGAAGATCTCGGTAAACATTCTCCCAATAGCACAAACTATAGTTCGAAATCCCAGATGTTCGTATTTTTTTATAACCTGCATTAGCAAGTAGTGTTAATGAGGATCCTATCTTCTTAAATATGTTGGAATTGTTGACTCCTGTCTTCTAAAATATGCTGGAATCTATATCAAGCCTTTCTTGTACCGGGCCAACTGTTTTCATGGATCCAATCTAACTAGCCCCAATTGTCTCCATAATATATATATGAACTACAAATTGAGAATAGCTTTTTTTCTATACATGAACCTTCTCACTAGAATCGAACTTATACCTTGATACTGATATACATAGAGAACCAAATTCTCACTACAACAAATCTGGATAATCCCTACGCATAATTAGCGACTCAAATTAAATGAGTAGGCAATATCAATTGGTCCACGAAACTTAGCTACATATATAATCATGTGTCCCATTTTTAAAAAGTTTTTGGCTTATGAAAAAAAAAAGGATATCTCTTTTTTCACTTCTTATGTTGTTTATGATAAAAAGAAAATTCATTATAAAAAGAAAAATATTTCTCTTTCTCATACGCATAAAGTCACTCTCTCCATCCAATCTCTGAATCTCGCTCAACTTCTTATAAAATCCTAATTTTCTTTATATCCTCAACTCTGCTTCTCTTCAAATCTATGAATTATGTAAGATATCTTGAGTGTTTGAGTATAAATTCTGTTTTGAAAATATTGTTTTAAAAAAAATTACAACCTCTAATTTTTTTTTTTTTAACTTTAAAAAAGACATTTTAAATTAATCACTTAAATATTCAAAAAACCGTTTAGTATTTTTTAATTTTCAAAACGACGTTTCATATCTATTTTAAGTATAACCAAACACTCTCGTTAATGAATTCTTTTCACTAATTAGGAGGGTATATTAAATTAAGAAAATTAATAATTTTTGTAGACTTTTTTAAATAAATGATTTTTGTAAGATTTTATAGATTTTTAATGATTTTTACAGAATTTATGATTTTATAAATGATTTTTACAGACTTTTATTTTATAGACATAAATAGACTTTTATAATTTTGATTGATTTGTAATAGCTATTTTGATATTTGAAAAAAATTAAAATTTTTTATTTGGATTCATATTAATGATAGATTATTACTCCCAATAACATTATTTTTTCAAAAAAATAAAAAAATAATATTGTCAATGTAAATAAGTTTATTATTTAAGTTTTACAACATTCTTATTTTAGAAAATAAATTTACATCTCTTTCGAAAAAAGTAATTTACATAATATTAATTACGTGATTTTATCTATAATAATGAATAAAAGCGTACTTATATGTGTATGTTGATATATGAAAAAATAGAAAATAATATCTTACAAGAAATATTAATAAGTTTTTTTAATATTTTATGATAACATACTTATACATATATATTATTTTATCATATATTTTATTTCATATTAAAAAATAAATAAAACTTTAATGATCACTTTAAAAAAATAAAAATTAGTTGTTTTTATATATTTACCCCTAATTATGTTGTTTATACACAACAAATTACTACTATCTAAAAAAAAAAGGATCAATTTAGAAAATAAATTATGGGTTGTTCTACACATATCAAAAAAAAAAATATCATAGAATGAAAAAATTAATCATAAGATTAAATAATTCAAATCAAATGGGACATATTCCCAAAATAAAAGATTCACATTCAATATGCTAACGATGTCATTTTCAATAATGAGACAGGATGTCAATCTTCACGCACTATTAGTCGAAGAATCAAGCAGAAAAAAAATCAGTTCATTTATTTATATTATAAAGTATAGACACCAAAAAAATATCAGTATTTCTTATGAGTAAAATTTATACACAGCCTATATATATTTTTAAATAAATGATTTTGAAAAATAAATTCTATAATTATCAAATTCGGATCGAACCGATCGGTCGAATTAGAAAAATTAAAAACATAATCAAAGATTGGGTCGGTTAGCCTCCTTTTACTTTTCCTTGAAGAATCAGATTAAAAACTGATAAATCAATCGAATCGGATTAATTTTTTCAGTTCGGGAGGATTAGCTTTTTTTAAAAAAAAAAATTGATCAAAACGACATCTTTTTTGTTAAATAAAAATGGCGATGTTTGAATTAAAAGAAATTAAAAAAATTTCAGTAGTTTCGTTTTAATTTTACCCGACACCAAAATTATGACTTTATTATATGTTATCTTATTGTGTAAGTAAATTGTTGTGCAAGTGAATATCCATAACTTACTATATATAACTTTTGACTTAATGTGATTGTATTGACATCATAAAAAATATGACCTTATATAAATTCTTGATTTAATCATAATTGCATTATATTTATTTTCATCATATATATAATAAATATCAAATTATATATATATATATATATATATATATATATATATATATATATATATATATATATATATCAATTTTTTTTTAGTTTAATCTTTGTTTGGTCTCTGACTCTTTGATCATTTGCTTTTATCGATTTTTTAACTGGTTTGATTCTGAAAACATTGATGAATTTATTATTTGTAATAGTCTTTTGGTTGATTTAATTTAATTTAGTTATTTTTCCTGTTTGCATATAAAAAATAAAAATCATCCAAAATCTTGAAAAAATGTGAGAGAATTTTGAAGAGATTTTGTTAGTACTAACACATAAAAAATATCCAAAATTTTTAAAAGTCTATTTCTTTAGAAGTCAATGATTTTTTTAATACCGATAGATTTTTAAAAACTCTACAAAAATCTTTGATTGAATACCCCTTGACTTTCAAAGAATTTTTTTTTTAAGTATTTAAATATTTTAATTGAATATCTCTTTACTTCTACAAAATTTTTAAAAGACTAAATTAAATATATCCTAATTTTTTAAACTCATAAAAATCTTTAAAAGTATAAATTGAATATATCCTACTATTTAGTAATTATTTCTAAATTTTGAATCAAATTTCTACATCATCATGTCTAGATTTTGTAAAATTTTGAAGTTTCTGCCATTATTGCTCTGAGTTGATTGATTTAATTTGCAATCCAAGGTAAAACAAGGGTTCAATGGTTTGGCTTTTGATTGGTGATGCAGTTCCTCTACGATTTGCTCCTTTTTATTAGTGATTCAATATCAGAGTCGTAATAGATTTGCTCGTAGTCGAAGAATTGTGTGCAAGGCAAAGGACACCGCTATTGAAAGTAATTACTAATTTAGGTTTTGATTAATTTTTTGCAAAATAATTAAATTAGGAGTGTTTAATTGCAATTACTAGGAACTTTCTATTGTCTAAATTAGCAGCATTAGAGTAGTAGAAATTTTGTTTGGGGTTGTGAATATTAGTGGATATTAGGCAGGTGCAAAAGATTGCATACAAGTTGAGACAGCTGATTTATTCACTTATAATTGATCGTTAGAACTTATAAGCATAGTTGTCATGACTTGACTTGATTCGGTTAATTCAACTGAAAATTTTAGAAGTTGATTTATAAACCATATTAGATGAGACATAAAATTTATTTTTCATAAAACTTGTTAAAATTTATTTATTTGGCCTTATTCCCTTATATCCTGAATCACTTTGTCACAAATTTTACGGATTACTCTTTCTTTATCAATTAATTTATATAATATTATAATTAATTAATTAATTAAGCATAATAATATATTATTATTCAACATTCAATCAGTGTGAAAATATTTTTTTTAATAAAAAGGATAAATTATTATTGTTTGGTTTGATCAACTAATTAATTATTAGTTTCTATTTTTCAAAAACATACATTATCTAGTTCTTGAAAAACATGAAAACATATACTATTTAATCATTTTGTTGGAAATAAGTGATCTTACCAATTAAATATATGAGGAAAATCATTAATACTTTTATATATACATAAAATCCCCTATATATGATGTGAGGATGTTAGTAATAAATTTTTGAATTGTCTAAATAAGTAAAAATTTAAATGAAAGTCTAAATAGTGAATTTTTATCAGTAATGAAGAATGAATCGTAATTTTTGATATGATATGAATTAATGGACCGTTTTATATAAAAAATACTGATTTTCAAGTTTTATAATATGGATTTTTTTAACGAGTATCATTATAATTATTTTAAATAAAATATAGTTATAAAATAATTATATTAGAGAAAATATAAAAATATAAAAATGAGTTGAATGAAAAAAAAAATATTAATAGAGTTATATTTCGTTATAATCACTATTATTTAAGTAATAGGTTTTATTTTTTACTTATTTATTTTATTTTTAAATTTATTATTTAATATTATCTGATAAAAACTGTTATAATATTTCTATTCTATCAAGTTTAAATGAATTTGTTTTCAACTTTAAAATAACTCACTTAAATTACTTTCGGACCATTTTTTTGTTTGGACCTAAATTTTGGAATTTCTGTTTTGTCATGAGTTTTCATCTTTGAACATTTTATATGCTGTATCAATATATAATGTTTGAAAGAGAATTTTGGTAGATATGAATATGACCCCATGCATTGATGATTGGGTGATCCAAAAAGTATCCCTGATGAGTTCTCTTTACTACTAAAAAAACCTTTCCATGTTATATTTGAGGGAGAGTTTTAGAGGCATATAAGATTTTATTTAAATAATTTTTTTATATTGATTAGAATTTGATTATTGACTCCAATATATAAAAAGTAATTTTAAGTGTAAGAATATAATATAAATATCTAAGTACAAACATCAAACTGATAACTATATTACATATTACAATCCAATATGTTAAATCAGCTTAGTAATAATGCACTAAAATCCTCATATTACATAGTACAATCCAATATGTTAAATATGTTCCAGAGTCTCAGCATAGTAATAATGCACTCAAATCCTCATACAAGGGATTGAGCTTTTAAAAATTTTAAAAACTATAATTTATAATGATAAGAGAAATTATTAGGTAAAACAGAAATATATCTCTTATACATATAAAAAGTGAATTTATATGTCATTAAAATAAAAATATATTCATATAAATTTATTTTTATATAAATACGAAGAGTATTTTTCGTTATATTTAATATTTTTTCTATTTTTTTATATATATTATTTTAGAGAAGGAAATTTTTTTTTTATAAGTCGTTCTCATATTTTAAGATTATATTTATTATTATTTTTTTAATTTTATTCTTAATTAAAAATTAAATTTATATTTTCAATCAATTTTATAATTAGTAAAATTATATAATAAATATAATTATATTAATTATTTTATATTAAAATTAAAATATAATAATTAATTTATTATTATTATTTTTTTTTAAAGCGACTTATATAGAAAAAGGATGGATATGGAAATTGAAAAACAGTTAATAGTGGTTTTATTTTAACCACAAATGTCGAAGTTTTAACCGCAAGAAACAGTGATAGGAGCCAAAATTAGGTCAGCGGCGTGCGCAATTTCGTTCACCGGCCAAAGAACCCAGTCAAAAAATACACACGTTGTTAGAAGACAGGCCCAATATATAAACTTTATAAAGTAGAACATTCACAAATTCTCATTCCTTTTTTAGTTTTTTCATTTCAGATTTTTCCTTTTTTTTTTCTCCTTTTTTTTCATTAACTCTTCATAAATCACCAAAAAAGAGAAAAAACAGGTAATTTGTTATTATCCTTTCGGTTCATACTTTGTGATCTATAGATCAATTGAAATTATTTTATTTTTTTGAATTTTTTTGGGTTTTTTTGGATTGAGTTTTTTCGTAGTTTCGATCGGAATACGATTTTCAATTTCTTGTTGAATCTGTACGATTTCAAATCCTTACTCTGTTTGTTTTCCGGTAAATTGTTGGTGCTAGGTTGATTCTGATATTGTTAATCTGAGATCTGTTTTGCTTTGCTCACGATTAATTAATTTGATGAATTTTTTTAAGAATAATATTAATTAATTTGATTAATCAATCACTTTATTCTTGATATATTTAGCTGATAAATTAGGCATATATCAAATTTTCTTTGTTGCTTTGTTTGGATTTTGAATTTTGAATTTGATTTGCAGGAATTTTAGTGAAAATAAAGGATGTTAGAGCAGTTGCTTATTTTTACAAGAGGGGGATTAATCCTCTGGACATGTAAAGAGCTTGGAAATGCTCTTAAAGGATCACCAATTGATACTTTGATCCGATCATGTCTTTTGGAGGAAAGATCAGGTGCAGCATCTTATAATTATGATGCTCCTGGTGCTGCATATACCTTGAAATGGACTTTCCATAATGAGCTTGGTCTCGTGTTTGTTGCTGTGTATCAGCGGATTCTCCATTTACTTTATGTGGATGAATTGCTAGCTATGGTGAAGCGTGAGTTTTCGGAGATTTATGATCCAAAACGGGTGGATTATAATGATTTTGATGAAACTTTTAGGCAGCTTAGGAAAGAGGCAGAAGCTCGTGCTGAGGAGTTGAAGAAATCAAAACAAGTGGGTAAGCCTGTGAATGATGGTAAGAAGTCAGTGCAGGTGAAAAAAAGTGGGCTTGAAGGAGGAAATAAGGAAAAAAGTGGAGCAAATGATGGTGGTGATGGTGATAATGGAAAAGGTTTTAAATTGGAGAATGGACACTCCAATGGTAATCATGTTGATATTGAAGGTTCTAGGTCAGGTGTTGCTAACGGTAAAGAAAATGCGAGTTCCAATATTGGAGCTTTTGATGTAAGCAAGCTTAAGAAGCTTAGAAATAAAGGTGGAAAGAAAACTGATACTGTTGTTAGTAAGGGTTCCAATGCGGACCCAAAGAAAAAGATAACAAAGCAGAAAAGAGTTTGGGATGATTCACCTCCAGAGTCAAAATTGGACTTCACAGATCCTGTGGAGGAGAATGGGAATGAGAATATAGAGGTTGTGGCAACTGATCATGGCGAAAGCATGATGGACAAAGAAGAGATTATTAGTAGTGACAGTGAGGCGGAAGATGAAGAAGTGGAGAAAGACAGCAAGCCTGATGCTAAGAAGAAGGGGTGGTTTTCATCTATGTTTCAGAGGTAATTTTCTCATTCATTTTAAAGGTATTTGCACATTTCTTTGATTAAAAGGTGTTTCAGTTGAATACGCTATTGGATTGTTGTAATGGTATAAAAAGTATTCTTCAAGGACTTGAATACATTTTTAACAAACTATACACAGCATCAGACTTCACTTTCTAATTTTGTTAATCTTAGTGATGGTAATAAGTCAATCCTTTTGTTGTAAGCATTGCTTTAAGAACTACAATCAATGTTGGCATATGTTTGATTTAATGATGATGTGCTTTCTGATGTTAAAGGTACCACTAACATTTTATCACATAGGTTTTGGAGTAGGTAGTTTGTTCTTTTTAAGTAATTAGAACTTTATCACCTTGCAACTATCATAAACTTTTATTATATTTCTTAATGTACTTTAGCACATCTGTAATATTTGTGTGTTTTACATTGATCAGTCAAGCTATTCAACACACTTTCTGATTGCTAATAAAAACTATTAATGTTGATGGTGCTTGACTATTCTATCTGTGATATAATATCTTTTAAGATATTCCAGTGTTGGGATTGAAATGTCCTATGAAATTTCATAGTTCAAATTTATGATTTGTCTAGATGCCTGATATTTGCAATCAGTATGGTACATGCTTCCGAAGTTGCTTCTGTTGCATCTTAGGTTTTATGCAAAGCAGACATATTTGATGCATCAGAATTAAAGCATAATGAGGGAGATACTGTTAGACATCATATTTCTCTTTTCCAGTTTGCCAGTTGGCATGTGTATCCTGCATTAAAATATATAAATAGATCAATGAATTACATTATTGCTGTGACTTGTGTGCAGAACCTTTGCTGGCTCTTTTTAGTAAAGTTTTTCTTGTACTTTTTTTTTATTTTTTATTTTATAATAGGAGTTTTAGAAAACACACTATTACCCATTTCCTTCTTGATAATGTATTTCTTCTATAAATGATAGACATTGGCACTGTGCTAAAGTAAATTGAAGTCAATAGGAGCAAAACTAGCTAAATTTCAATGATGAAGTTGTTGGATATATACATCAGATTTCATGTGCTTTTCCTTGGCTCAGTATTGCAGGAAAGGCAAATTTGGAGAAGTCAGATCTGGAACCAGCTTTGAAAGCTCTCAAGGATAGGTTGATGACCAAGAATGTGGTATGTTCTTGTTATTAGTTGTTTTTTGACTTATAGGGGGATTCCTTTTCCTCCACATTGTACACTCATTCTTTCTTTTTCAATAAAGCTTTTTCTTATCTTAAAAAACAAAAAGCTGCTATGTTGCCCTTGACCCTGTCCAGCAGATTCTCTATATATGATTTTTTTTCCTCAGTTGATCATTATTTATCAATCTTTCAATGCAAACTTTTTTGAGTTCTGTTCCTGTGTGAATGTCAGGCTGAGGAGATAGCTGAGAAGCTCTGTGAATCAGTTGCAGCAAGTCTTGTAGGTAAAAAGCTGGCATCTTTCACAAGGATATCTTCAACAGTGCAGGTTAGTAGAATCTCAATGTTGAGTTTTTTTCTTTTCTGTATCTTTCCAATTTGGCATAGCAATAATTTCATTTATGTGCCATATTTTCAGGCTGCAATGGAAGAAGCTCTTGTTCGTATTTTAACCCCTAGGCGCTCTATTGACATACTGAGAGATGTACATGCTGCTAAGGAACAGAGGAAACCATATGTTGTTGTTTTTATTGGTGTCAATGGGGTTGGAAAGTCCACTAATCTTGCTAAGGTTTAGCTGATGCTACTCTCTCTCCCTGCATCTGAATATCTTATCATCGATGCACTTGATTTTCTGATACATGGGTTATTGCTACAAATTGCAGGTGGCTTACTGGCTTCTGCAGCATAACATCAGTGTTATGATGGCTGCTTGTGATACATTTCGATCAGGAGCTGTTGAGCAGCTGCGCACTCATGCTCGTAGACTTCAGGTACAAAATTGATGTCATGTCTTATTGGCAGCGAGGTTATCTGAGTCTTTTATTGCAGTAGATTATTTGCTTGATAATTTGTGGTGGTTGAAAGCTGTACATTGAACTTATAAATTTTGTTGGTAGATCCCTATATTCGAAAAGGGCTATGAGAAAGATCCTGCCATTGTAGCGAAGGAAGCAATTCAGGAGGCCACACGCAATGGTTCTGAAGTGGTTCTTGTTGATACTGCTGGTAGAATGCAGGTACTTACTTAGCTGATATCTTATCAATGAGAGTTGACTAATCTTGTCCCGCATATGAATTAGGATGATTTTGACCAACACTTCTCCAGTTTCTTGCATTTGCTTGTTGGTAATGAAAATGTTCTGCTGATTTTTCTTTATCAAAAGCAATCAAACTACTTTCAAAATGCAAACTTGAAAACATGATTACATAACCATAGCAGAACTTGATAGCAACTATGTTTTAATGGTATTGGTGTATCCTAACTACCTCAAGACTTTAGAAAATGATCCTTGCAAACCCAACTATATTGGGAATAAGAATCGATCATGTTGAGCTGAGTATTAGGGAATGAATTTAACTCACATGCTGCCATGCACATTTTTTTGCTTCCTCGTGTTATTATGTTGACGATGATGCGTTACAATGCATTTCAGGATAATGAACCATTAATGAGAGCTCTCTCAAAGCTTATATACCTTAACAATCCAGATTTGGTCTTGTTTGTTGGAGAGGCATTGGTTGGAAACGATGCTGTTGATCAACTATCCAAATTCAATCAGGTTCCATTTTTTGAAGCAAATATTTCATCATCCATTGTTCTTTTTTCCAGACTGAATTTATCAAGTGACATTCTTTTCTCTCTTCACAGAAATTAGCCGATCTCTCTACTTCGCCTAATCCAAGATTAATAGATGGCATTCTACTTACCAAATTTGATACAATTGACGATAAGGTAAAGAATCCTAGCAAGTAATGCCAAACTCTCTGGCGCCCCCAACCTCTTCTGGCCTCTTTCGAGCATTTTTATGTTTATTATTATCTAAATATGGGTCTATAATTGTTTTGATGAATGTAGGTTGGTGCAGCACTGTCAATGGTGTACATATCTGGCGCACCAGTTATGTTTGTTGGCTGTGGACAATCTTATACGGATCTCAAAAAGTTGAATGTGAAATCTATTGTCAAGACACTCCTCAAATGAGAGTAGTATGTCTCCTCTAATCAATGTTTATTGCAAGAAATGCTGTTCTTTCCCTTGGTATGCTTTCAATCCTCTGTTGTGAACAAATTATGTTCTGTCAAAGTTCTATGATTTCCCGTTCTTGTCCGGTGTGTAATTGGAGTTGAATCAATCCCATGTAGTTTTAGTTATGGTAATTGTCGTTCTAATTTTCTTCTAATTCTAATTTTTTCCTATTTATATTCTTTTAATTTTCGATCATTGATAGCAAATGATGAATGCAAATTCTGATTGTGCCATGTCCTGACTCCTGTCTTTGCCTGAAGCTATGAGATAGCTTGGCAAATCTCAGCAGTTTTCATAATTTTTTAGATGGTAAAAGGAGATGCTACGAGACTTGCAAATACATTTTGCATTCAGTCAAATATAGATAAAATTTTCTTTGTTCATTCACAAATTTTTTTATAGGCAAGAGATTTTTTTTTTCTTTTTAAATTTTACAGAAGGCTAAATGTACTGAAAACAGTAAGCATTAAAAGAAATTAATTTTACTAATTAGAAAGGTTAAAGCATGCATCCAAAAACAACCCTATAGAAAATAAAATTAGAAGTAAAATCAAAAGAGAAATTTTGTTGATGCAAAACATTCCATCCTCAAATCTAAACCATGAAAAATTTTAGTGAATCAACTCTTTAAGCTAATCAATCCAGTAAGGGCGTTTGGTTAATTTTACCAGAAAGTGATTTGAAAATGTAAAATTTAATATTGGGATAAGATACGGTCCTTTCCTTTTTTTTAAGATTCAAATACACTCTTAATGTTATTGAAATCTTAAATTCCATCCTAAAATTAACGGTACTACGTCAAGCTTTGTTGACCATTATGAAGGGCCACCTGAGATATTATTTGGACTGACATCTATTAAAAAACAATAAAAAAAATTAAAATCAATAAAAAATTACAATTTATTATAAAAAAAAAAAAATCCTATTTGATTGGTATAAAATGTTATTGAATGAATTTAAACCATGGTTTGATCTGGTTTTATAATTATTGTTATGGATAAGAAAACTCAAATAGGTATGTCTATAGCAAATTAATTTTTAAATTTTTATATAAGTATCCTTTAATCCTTAAAATAATCTTCTCATGAATTATTATATTATATTAATTAAACTTTACAATTTTTTTCTTTAAGATATTAATTTTTATAATTATAGTTTAATTTATATATAATATTATTCTTAAAACTAAAATATTAAATCCATATAAGAAAAAAACCTCTAACTAAAATATAGATTACATTAAGTCATAAACTATAAAATTTTTGAAAACATAAAAAAAAAATATATATATATATATAAAAGCATAAACTCATATATTAAAATAAAAAAATTGATAATATATAAATGTGATGTCATTAGACAAATTTTAAAGGTGGTGAATCAAAAATTTTAATAATTTTGAATTTTTTCATTATTTTTTTTCATATTTGAGTTTTTTTTCTTCTAAATCATTTCTAGTAAAATGAGTATTTTGATTTTAATTGTTAAAATTTTATTTTCTAAAAGAATAAAAAAAGGTCACTTCAATTTTTAGAATAATTTATTTTTGTTTATATTGATAAATTAATTTTTCTTATAATATGTAATAAATTAAAATTTATATTTGATTTTTTATGTTAAAAAAAATTACATAAAAACAAACTTAAAAAAAGAAGTAAATGAATGATACTTAATGAGAATATTATGCAAGGAAGTTATAATTAAAGCACATAAAAGGCTAATATGAAATGATTAGTTAAAAATTAAAAATTTTATTAATTTTAAATAAAAAAAATTAATAATAAAATAAATAATTAAAAAAATAGATATTTTAATTTAACATTTGAAATAATAATTACAGTAACAAAATATAATTTTATCAAATTTTTTTTATTTAATTTATTTTTATATTAATTTATTAAATTAATTATAATTTTTTTTTTATGGAATGATTCAATTTATTTTCAAATTTTTTAACATATTGAGTTATTTAATAACGAAAAATAATAATTTATTTTAATTTATTTATATTTTTTCCTCATAATTATATTTTATTTTAAATCTTTACTTAGAAAATATATAATTTAGATTATTTTTATTTTATTTTATTTTAATATTGGAGAAGAAAAATCATCATAAATCTATTCAAAGGATTATATAATTATTGCCAGACTATAACTCCAGGAAATTATCTTTATTTTATTTAGAACTTAGAAAATAAATTTTCTTATTTTGAAAGGAAACAAACCAGTGGATAAAAGAATATTATTAGCTGCTTTCCAAGCCCTACCCTTTTTGCTTCTTTTTCTATATCTATATCTATTGAAATCTATTCTCATATAGAAGGATTAATCATGGAAATTTCTTCTTTTTCAATCCATAATCCTCTTCGTCTCTGTAATCTCTTTCTCTTCCTCGTTCTTTTTGTTTCTACTTATTATTTTAATTTCTTTGTGTTTATGATTTAACATTAGTAATGAAAAAAAATTTCAGGTTATAGAAGAACGAGTGCTTTTCCTTCCGCGTCTTCATCGCTGGTATTTCTCTCTGTTCACCCTGCTTATTCAATTATGTTTTTTTTCTTTTGGGTGTTTGTTTATTGATTGGTTACTGAGAAATTACAAGGAAATTATTAAGGAAAATATTTTTTTAATTCTTCTTTTTCTTGTTAATTGGTTAGTTTATTTTTTTTAATTCTTCTTTTTCTTGTTAATTGGTTAGTTGGGGTTGGATAATTTCTATCTGAAACTGAATGATACAAAAAAACTTATTAGCTGCAAAATTATTGCTCGGATGGATTTTGATTATTGCTTAGTTCGTTCATTTGGATGCGAAGATGAAAGAGAATAAGTGGAATTGGAAGTGGGTATGTTATGATTAGGCTCGGAACTTGGGCGCCATTTAGTTTAGTTGTTCGCAGCAGTTGGTAGCTAACAACTATCCATTATCAGCTATGAATGCCTTGTTTAATGGATTTAAAGGTGCAATTTGTTTTTGCTTCCTGTGGAGGCTGTATTGGTTGATGGCTACAAAATAT
>CANXYC012193522.1:0-22081 GCA_948193065.1 Aleurites moluccanus | reverse complement strand
TTTTATCTATTCATTTATTTACCCTAAATTCATTTTCCCAAGTAATTAATTTATAATAAATTACACATGGAACACACATTTTAAGTCATATAGCACAATATTTATCAATCACTCATGTAAGCATATTTAATTCAATCTTATCATACATGTAACTATCAATCACATATAATTGCATCAAGTAAATAATATAACATGTAAGGCAATCAATAACACATGAACACATGAAATAATTCATAGAACACATAAGGCAACCCATCCAGATAAATACTCCTACTCCTAACTCCAACTAGGGTTCAAGGTTCTAGGGTTAGGGTTTCTAACTAGGGTTTCACCTAGGATATTACATCTGTGCAGCTGGTCTACCTCTAGCAGCACTGCCTCTGCCCATTAGGATCAATATAAGGAAACAACATATCAATGGATACCATTATGTAACAATAGCATCCTCCATATCAATAAGCTTAATATCAATCAATTAATTATCAATAGGATCCATGGCATTGTAATAGGTGACATATAATGTCACGACCCATCCCGGGAGTCGCAACGGTCCTAGGGTATGGGTGATGCATAAGCGACCAATACCACGAAGAACCCCAATGAACCATCTATATGATATGCAAAAATAATTACAACTTAATACACCTATAAATGCTAAAGAAAATTCGTCAGCATTTCCTCTAAAATAGTATTATGCCCAAAATCAAACACAACAAATAACACTTCAAATAGCCACAATCATCTCCAACTCCTGATCCCTCTGGATCTCCATCCACAATTTCAACATCAATGAATATAAACATGCATCTCATCCATATATATATAAGCAACCAAAAGACCAATTACAAGAACATTATATATATATATATACATATGCAAACCATATTGATAACTACATGCCCAAAATCTATATACAGTACCATGGAAACTATTCTATATATTGTTTACAAATTCTTTAGAAGATGAGAATTACATGCTAAACCAACACTTCCAAGGCAGATGAAGATGTTGCCAATGGAAAAAGTTTATCCCCAGTGGAGTCACCAACTATGAGGCCTCGCCCGAGCACCACCCTCGTCCCACGGATCTAGGGAGATCGGGGTATGCTCATCATTTTTAGGGACGATTTCTCACGTATTGACAGGAAACCTTAGCGCCCTTTTTTGAAAATGATTTTTGATTATTTTGAAGTCGCCACCTTAAGTTATTTTTATTGGGAAAATTTAAGGTAAAAACTCCAATTTGACTCCAATTTTATCCCAAAGGAAAATAAGTGTACTAGTCTTTGAAACCAAAGAGGATTTGGGGACTAGGTTTTCGGTTGAACTTGGCTTTTAAATTTAACCTTAATTTAAAGGATTTTCATGAGCAGTTTAAAGAATGATATATATAGATGCATGAGCAAGTTAGATGAAAATAAAGCAGTAAAGCAGTTAAGAGAGCGGTAATTAAATTATTACAATTCAAGAAATCTAAAATATATGGGATATCGGCTCTAACCCTTATGGATTCTAAGTCGATCACACATTCCCCGAATAATACATTCAATAAAGCAGTTAATAAAGCAATTAATAGAAAAGAGATGGTTTTTAATATCTTTGGGTTTGAAGCTCTTAGATAGCTTGCCTGTGTATCCCGTTGAATGAGAATCAAAACCCACGCAGTTCTTCCTTCTTGCAAAGAAGGGTTGAATTATGTCCAACTTATCATGTTTTGGACTCTTTATTTTGATGTTCTACCAAAATAAAGGAGATTTGCCTATTTTAATGCTATATCAAAAATAGGAAAAGTTAGGAGAATATACCTGCTCCTTTGCTTTTTTGGGAGGCGGCGGTCTGATTGCTAGCCCGAATTAAAATTTCACCTTAGATCGGTGGTTGGATTAATGGTCGAATTGGCAGTGGTCTGATTGCTCAGCCGGATTGGAGTTCCACCTTGGATATGTGGTTGGATTGATGGTCGGATTGGCGGCGGTCTGATTGCTCAGCCGGATTGGAGTTCCACCTTGGATTGGTGGTTGGCTTGTCTTTTATCTGACTTTTTGAGAAGAAAGTGGTTGGATTATTTGTCCGGATCGGAGCTTCATTTGGGATCGATTGAAGCCCAGGAAGATGGTCAGATTGTCTTTTATCTGATAATTCAAAACAAGCAAATCAACAGAGTGATTTTGTTTGGAATAATTTTGAGGCTCCACACGCCTCGGATTTGGTCATTCTTTAGTTCAAAGAGAACTAAAGGAAATGGACTCCACTCGCCCCAAATTGATTATTATTCTTTAAACTCAAAGAGAGTTAAAGAAATAAGAAGAAATCGGTGTATGAGAGAGAAATAGAGGAAATCCGAGAAGGAAAATCGACTTCAAGGGATTTCGATGTGTCAAATAATGAAGGGGAAGGCTCCTTTTATAGGCAAATAGGGGTGCCACCGTAAGGGGCGGTGATGCCGCCGTGCCTTTTGGCGGCATGGGCTGAGAAGGAGGGTGGTAGCTGATTTGTTCCACGGTGGTACTGCCCAAGGGGCTGGCGGTACTGCCCAAGGGGGGTGGCGGCACCACCTCCTAAGGAGGGCAGCACCGCCTCCTAAGGAGGGCAGCACCGCCCTGCACTGAGGGTGGCAGCCGGATCCGACTTTGGTTCGACACATTTCTAAGTCCGTCCGAGCGCAGATTTGGTTCCGATGAGTACCGGTCAGCTTGGCATGAGTCCGAGGGGCGCAAAAAACCAGTGTTCACAACTATCACAGTTGACTAACACTGGATTAGTGCAACTACTGGTGGCCCCCAGATGATCGAAGAGCCTTTTAAGCCACACAACTTCTTGTACTACTGAGGAGAATGACATGAATTTGGCTTCCATCGTGGATAAACCCATACATGACTATTTCTTACTACCCCAAGATATAGCACCATTACTAAGTAAGAAAATGAATCCAAAGGTAGACTTTCCCTCATCTAAGTCTCCTCCCCAGTCAACATCAGTATAGCCTCTCAAATGCATATCATAGCCTTGATAGCACAGTGAGTAATCAGTAGTTCCTTTTAGATACCTTAGAATCCTTTTTACATATTGATGTTCTTTGGCTCATCCTCTTCTTGTGGAAGAATCATAAAAGCTTCACTACCTTCAATCTCAAAACGATGATGAGGAATGCTTGTACAATTGCTTCGACGTAATTAAGATTCATCAATTCTCAAATTGGTCCCACTCGAACCAGGATCATTCCCACTTGCATGAGATGATGAAATCGAGACATCATTTGTCAAAATCCTCCCCCTCAATTGAGGTGATACTAAATTGCCCTTAGTTCAAATGAAGCACCTCAATTAAGCAGCTTGCCGGGAATTATTTTCAACCGGGTTTAATTCTCCAACAAAACTTCAAATAATTAAAATATCATCATTTTCATGTCCTAATATTCTTTTCTACCTTCAAATATCATGTTTATTTCCATAAAACTTGAAGGGGTGTGAAATGACCATTTTACCCCCAGTTCACCAAAAACTCATTTTTTCCCGATTTCTTCCTAACAGCCTTTAAAGCATTTTTACATGTGTAAAACTTTCTAAAACATGCATAAACATTCAATTCAAGCATAAACATGCATATTAAATATCATTTAAGCAAAAGACAAATCTCTTAAGTTTGCCCCTTTAAAGCTTAAGTTCAAATCTTTAAACTGAGGTGTTACAGAGATAGGCAAATGAGCTTGTGTCATTATAAACCTAACTATCTCAAGAAGCGTTCTATTTCTCCTTTCTACAATACCTTTTTTTTAGGAGTTATGGGAATATTCAACTGATATTGTATCCCTTTTGTATCACTTAACTCTCTGAACTTATTAGATAAGTATTCTCGTCCTCGATTGGTTCTTATGGCTTTTATTTTTTGTGTGTAATTGATCTACAACCAAATTCATATAGTTCTAGAAGTAACTTAACACCTTCAAACTTGTGGGATATCAAATAGAGATAACCAAATCAAGTAAAATCATCAATAAATGTGATGTAATAAAACGTTCCATGCCTAGCTCTCACATTCACAGGCCCATACACGTTAGAATATATTAATTGCAATGGAAAATCGACTCTAGTTCCTTTTTCAAATGGTTTTCTTGCAGTTTTTCCAGCTAGACAATATTCACAAGTTGACAAATCTACTTTGTCAATATTCGACATTAATCCTTCTTTGGCTAATCTATTCATTCTTTGTTGACCAATGTGGCCAAGCCTAACATGCCAGACATTCATATCATTCTCATAATCATGCGAAGTTGCAAATATAGAAAAACTTATATTACAACTACTAAAGTCATAATCTAAATCCATGACAATAAAACCATCTGAAATATTACCATAACTATAAAAAATTATTCCCAAAGATAAATTAATACATATGTCATAAAAGTTCCAAGTAAAACCTAACTTAAGCAACACCAATACAAAAATTAAATTTTCGGTGAATCTGAGGAGCAAATAACACATCATGCAAGAATAGGGTTCAACCACTACCCATGACTAACTTGCATGTGCCAATCCCTTTTACTTCAACTTTTGCATTATTTCTCACAAATATCCATTTTGCTCCATGCGGGACTCATTGGAAGTCTAAGAAGGCTTCTCGATCCTTCGCTATGTGGTATATGGCCCATAAGTCTACAATCCATAAAAGATGTAAGTTAGTCAAAAAAATAATTCTAGAAACACAAAGTTCACTAACATACGTATAATGAGGTACCTTTCTTGGCTCAACACAATCTCAAGTAACGTAACCACGTTTGTTACAGTTATAGCATCTCACTTTTGCTATATTCCTCTTCTTATTGCTCTTTTTCTTGCCACGTTGGTTTTGCTTGGGCTTCTTACTTAGATGAGCCTTTCCCTTTCCCTTATCTGGCTAAGTCCCACCTTGATGCTTATGCTTACGTCCGGAACCTGCATGTGAGTTGGATCCAGTCATGTACACATTAGTACTTGACTTGTAGATTCGAGGTAATCTTCTTCTAGCTCGAGGTGGTGTATATTTTCTTAAAGGTTTTAATGTTCTCGTTATAGGTCTAATGCATCTTTATATGTCCCAGCTATAAGGTAAGGACCTAATGATAGCTTGGATTTGTTGCGCATCTATCAAAGTATGACTAGCATCTTTCAGCTCAGTTATCATGTTTAACATTTACTTTAATTTTTTTTTCATTGAGTGCTCATGACATTTCTTATAGGTGTCAAACTTGATAGTTAGCGATATGAGTTTAGTAATAGATGTACCTCCAAACTTCTCCTTTAATACAGACCACATATCTTTAGCATTGTCATACTTTCAAAACTCGCACATGACATCATCATCCATGCTTCTTAGCAATGTAATGCAAGCTAGAAACTTCTTCTTTTTCCAAGCTTCATAGGTTTGACGGTTCCTTATTGTCATGACCCACTTTTGGGCCGCGATGGTCCTAGGACACGGGTAGGCTTAAGGTCACCGGAAACCCATTAAACAGTCCATTTATCAATTATTCAATCAATATTAATTCATTAATCAATACTTAAATCCCATTTATTACTTATAAATTTTACAAAAAAATTGTCAGAGTTTCCTTTGTAATTTTAACTTTAATCCCGACCCAAAACCTAGTCTCTCAAAAATTACACAGCCTGCACTAAAAATTATTTTACACTCCAAATAATTTGCCAACCTTATACCCTCAACTTCACAGTTCAATAGTCATATATAGCACTTCTAAATCTTTTTCAAAACATATAAATTTCATTTTATTATTTACCTTTGTCACTGTCTTTATCACTTTATTATCATTGACATTTTCAATCATTATGTATTACACATTACATTTTGAATTTCACTGTAACATTAAATATTTCATTATTCATACATTATTATAATACTCAATCATCTAATTATACACAGTACCATAGAGCTCTAAAAGTTGACACTCACGACCTTTAGAGAATAAAATTCTACCTTGATGTATTTGACATTCCAAGTCGGAAAAGAAACGGACTTGGAATCAGCTTCCTCTAACACATCCCTGTAAAAATTATAAACCACTAATTTGGTGAGTATAAAATACTTAGTGAGCATGCATACATCATTATATATGAGGTATAAGCATATGATAATAAAAGATATCAACGGTGAGCAATAAGATATAAGTTTGGAATCAATGATCAAGTAAACAATACTCGTATCATGTAGATAAGATAGATAAAGGGATGGGCTATATGTAAACATACAATCTCTAGTAATATCAGTATGGACTATATGCGAACATACAGTCTCCAATAGTATCAGTATCAATAAGCATAAGGCTGATAAGACCCTATGGCCAGGACCATAGCACTTCCCAGCTAAGGCATCAGTAATACAATGTGCACATCGCCGACAGTATATTCCCACTACCCTGTCGGAGCGGTAGCTTTGTTAAGTCCACATGTAAATAGGCCAATGAAAATCAATAACAATATCAAGTATGCATTAAAAATATTTCGGTATAATGGCTTTCGATATATGGGTTTACTTATCAATCAGTACACAAAAGACATTTCAAAATCAATAGCAATCAATGTAAATGGATAAATTTCAATCTTTAGGAAGATCAAAGAATGATCATCAATAATAAAGTGGCATTTAATCAAGAAGGAAACATACTTATTAGGTTAGCAAATCAAAAATGAGTGTGCATAATGATGTATACATTACTCACCTTGCTAATATCTTGTACATTTCCCTTTTTCCTTTATCCTTAATTCTTTGTCTTATCTCTTTTGGTACCCATCACATATCCTATTCATTCTCAACTCTACATATCCAATTAATTTCCATTTAGATACTATTTAACATAAACTTACATTACTTATATTTATGTTAAAGAAAATTCCTCAAATTTCCAAGTTACTAGGGTTTTTCTATGCAAAATTTTTTACTGGCAGCCTATGTTCCATTACTCATATCTCTCTCTACAATTATCCAATTGCTTCAATTCTTATTCCTGATTAAACTTAACATATAGAGTTATAAAATATCCAAATTTCACATTAAAATAATTACTATACAATTTATGGTGTTAATTTAAACTCAGGCTTACAACTAGCCCTGATGCCTGCATTCTGTCTAAAATCTTATTCTGGCAGATACTGTTCTTTTGCTAATAACTCAATCAATACTTAATAAATTACTATAATTCCTTTTCCTATTGAAAATAGATAAATAAAATTATAATATATTCAAATTTTATAATTTTTCAAATTTTAGAATTTTTGGATCACTGTACAATTATTAGTAAATTTTCAAAGTTAAATTATTGCCCTGCAACCTCTATCCAGACATACCCTATTTCTATACCTATAATTAATTTTATACTCATCAAATTATAAAAATTTTTAAATAAATTTATATAACATATAAATGAACATTTTTCATGTTTAAAACTTTCTCTAATTCAAATTTTAAGGTCCTCGTATTAATAAAAATCTGTAACCTATATTCTGTTAAATAGTCAATTCGGGCAGATTATACTTATGACCTAATATCTCATAAATAACAAATCCAATTGCAAAACCCTTTTACAAGATTATATATAAGACATAAATGAACACTTTTCATGTTGAACATATTTTCTAATTCTGTCTGTATCATTATGTACAATAAAAACATATTAGCATTTTCTAGAAAACCTAATTCCAGGTCAATCATAGTTTTTACCCATAACTCTTCCTCACTTTGAATTTTCCAAATTCCTTTTACAGACATCTAACTAACATATTTATATACAACTTTTATGTTTTAACCATCCTCAAATTTAGTCTTTAAGATTTCAAAATAATAGCCATAAATTACTGTCATCAAACATATTCTAGAAACTATATAAACCCTAACTCATTCTTTATATTTTTAACTTAATTACCTCAATTATTTGTCAAATCAAACCTTAGAACTCTTAAATAAAATCAAATAACTAAGTCTAGGAGGCTTTACCTTAAACTTAAACCATGAAATTCTTTCTCCTTTTTATTCCACCAAACAGCTTACATAATCTCCATCAATTTCCTCTTCTTCCTTTTCTTTCTCTCATCTCTTCCTATCAAATTTTTGGTTGATTTTCTTTGGAAAGGTTGGAAGTATATTTTGGTGCTCTCTTCCCTTTTGAGTTTCGGCCACTCCTTTTTCCTTAATAGCCATTCTTTCTTTCTTTTTCATACACCAAAACCAATTTGAATTTAATGAAGAAAATGAAAAAATCTAGATTTTCCACATATTAAATTCCTATTGGTATAAAATAAAAAATCACTTAATAAATAAAAAATCACCTTTTTAATCCTCATGGCCGGCTACCCCTTTTTGATTTCTCTAGAATTTTTGTTTGATTCAATTGGTGGGTCCCACATCTTTGTTTAATTGTACTTTTGGCCTAAAATTTTTCTTATTTGTATTTTTGACCCCAAAAATTTCTGTAATTTATTCTGTCTATTCTGCTTAGATTCAACATCAAGTGTGGGGAGTTAAATATCTTATTTTAAATTGTTTTATCATTTAAAAATAGTTATGGGTCATTTCTGAATCCAAACAATGGATTTCCAAAATTACCCCTAAAGTTGCCTTTATTTACAATTTTGTCATTACTATTATTTTCAGTGTTCCAAAATATTTTTCAATTCTTTCTTTTCACCATAATTTCACATAAAATTAACTTATTTAATCCCCCTAGATTTGGGTCAGAAATTCTAAAATTAGCCGGACTGCTATTTTCCCGGCAGTGTTCTCGGCATCGATGATTTTCGAAAAAGTTTTGCATTTACTTTCTAACTGTATCTCTAAAATTATTTTCCATCATTTCAATACTTTTAGACTATAAACTGAGAATCAATTCATACTTACAAGATATGTTTTTCCTAGGGTATTATACTTATATGTTGGGTCGAGTTGCCTTCCTCAGACTCCTCAATAACAGTGTTTAAAACCTTAGGAGCCTCTTGCTCTTCCAACACATACTATATCTTCATGCTCGAAATCTCATAATTGTCACCATTTTCCCACCCTTATTGAGTTATGCAACAATATTATTGAAAGAAGAAGCCATCTAATAGAGTACACAGTTCTACACAAGACATATACACAAATATTAATGTCTAGCAATATATACATCTACCTTGTCATGAATTAATTATGCCAATAATTATTCACAATAGAGAGTCAAAAGGTTATTATGTTTCCAATCATCGTCTAAAGTCCTAATGTAATATAATTATTGACCCAATTGATTGATACATTGTCTCATTCTTAAAGTTACTAAAATTTTTAAAATTTTTCATTTATTTTAGGAATATTTCATGCATTTATTTGTATTCAATCACACAAAATAAATATGCATCAATTAATTAAAAACAAACATAAATAATTAAACTGAAGTAAATGCAATAACAAAATAAATATTCACAAATACATATAATAGTTGCAAATTTAAACAATAAACTATACAAAATTTAAAAATTCCTAAAATAATATTAAATTAGAAATAAATTCTAAATTCAATAATATAGAAATTTAATAGGAATGAATTTAATGAGTCTCAAATAAAGCTCATAAAGAAGTCCTAAAAAAATATAATAATTCAGATTGATCAAAATTTGACTCCAATAACTCAATTGTTCTTGCAAAATCTCTCACAAAAAATTTTATGAGTCTTCCATAAGACTCATGAATCATGGTATATAACCACAAGAGATCCAAAGTATTCCTATATCATCGAGGTAAAACAGACTTCAAAACCTTATACCTCTCAAATTGAATGAGTAAACCGCCTTCCCAAATAATCTCTTGAATCTTATAATTGACAATCATGATATGGTTAACCATATCTGTCACTCGCTTACCAGACAACTCAATCATTAAATTCTCTAAATTTGTAATCATCCCATTTACTTTTTTTCATTGATTTGCAGTCCTAATAATCATAGGAGTCCTCATAGTGATTGCCATAATTTTATGTAACAAATACATAAGATAATATCATTAATACACAATTAAAACATGTAAATTACAATAATTAAAAATAATTTTTATTCAAATTATGTGTTAAACAAATTCATTGGACCACAAAATAATTTTATAAAAATTTTCAGATTTTTCTGAAGTCCAAAAATAATTTTCTAAATTTTTAATATATTATATTCAAGAAAAATTAATTTTTCATAATTAAAAATTAATTTTATACCACAGAAAAAATTATAATAATTAAAATTAAAAATTTAGGAATTTAAAAAAAATAATTGGGTCCCAAAATGCTGGCACGTGCTGCTACGCGCGTTCTGACTGGCTGAAAAAAAAAAATAATAGTTCAACCAAAATGGCATATAGTTTGAAACTCAAATGCCATGTTGTTTTGGGTAGCCCATGTGTTGTCAATTAGCACTCGTCCCACGCCGGTGATGAAGAGCAGGGTCCATCTCCCGCCACGGGAGGATTTTTGGAGTCTAAAAATTTCTTTAGTGAGGTTTTGGGGTCTTTGATCTCATTAGTCCAATTATTTTTGCTAAAGTAACTCGAGATCCTAGTGTTTAGACTAACGGCACACAGAGTTGAGAGTGAAATTTGACAGAATCAATATTTATCATTTTCTATCTTCAGATAGTCCCTAAACTTTTAATTTTTTTTTTCTGTTTAGTCCCTAAAAATTTTAAAATATAATTATTTTGGCGACAGAACTCCGATTCATGCAAACTATATATCGTTAGAAAGCTTATGAAAAGTACTATCCAATTATGTAAATTTCTTTCACAAATTCTTAGGGAATAAATTGCATAAAATTAAAATAAACTTATGATTTTAGAAATTTTAAACACCAATAACTCATAAAATATTAAGAATTAAATTTTGAAATTTCATAAACAAACTACTGTACATATTTAGAATATATCTATAAAAAATTATAATCTAATTCATAGTATATCAAAATTAATTTTGGACAGAATTAATAAAGGATTTTCTTGTAATTTCATTGCCATTAATTTTAATTTGTATTAATTTAGACTACAAATTATTTTAATTAAGATCAAAACTCATGCCATTTCATAATCTGACAACAATAAAAGATGAAGAAAATAAAAATTTATGGGTTTCTATTATGCAAGCAGATCGTTTTTAAACAAATTCACTGATCAATTGATAATCACCTAATAAAAACTCAATATTTCTATAGCCTAAGTTACTTTTCTTTACTTGTTTGCAAAGAGATTACTGAGGGGTGAATGATTATTTATTTTTCTCTTACGTGCATATAATTTTCACTTAGTGGGAAGTTATCTTTTTTTAATTTTTTTTTTTAATCAATAATTATTAATTGTCAGATATTCAAAATCCATGGATCGAATTTTTTATTATAAGTGGACCCAATCTGAATATCTAACAATATAAAAATTTTAAATTTTATCAAAACTTTCATGAGTTTTATATATTCTAAGTTTGGTTCATCCCTTTCAATTCAAGTACTGGAATCACATTCCATGACCACAATCAATTTCCTTGAAGTATATAAATTAACACAATAAAATGTCAAATGAGTGTTTCTTTAAACATGTTTAGTTCTATTTGGTGAAATTCAGTGCCCAAATCTCATCCTCCTACTTTATATATGTCTGTTTCTTTTGAAAGGGTTAGCTCTTAAATCTTAATAATCACGATGCATGTGGCTCTCCAACTCATTGATTTGGACTGTTTGTTGGCGAATGAAGAAAAGGGACCCTCTCATGAGATGGATTAGAAAACTACATGAAGAAACATGTTTTTGGATATTTTTCCTTTTCCTTTTTATATTTTATTAACCAATTTTGTTTTCTTTTTCTGTTATTGAAGCAAAAGAAAAAGCATCATCATCATGCATGGTGATACACATAATCACATATATATACATGGACGCATCATCTTGCATACTACATCTCTGTCTCTCCTTATATTTTCTATACTTAAAAAAATAAATGATAGATTACTCATAAGTTTTCTAAGATTTTATTCATGCTTATCTTGCCACTAAAGCTGAATTAGAATGGGTAATATTTATATAAGGAAATTATTATCAATTAAGTATAATATGATTAGTTTTCTCATTTCATTTAAAAATGTAAAGAATATACAGATTTCAAATTCTAATCCTAATTTACTTTTATTGAAAATTTTCATCAATTTAATGAGAATTATTATAAAGGAAGGATTACTTCTTATTGTATAACATGTAATGTTGTATAACTGATCAGTTCTTCCTTAAATAAATTTTCTTAAAAAAAAGTTATTATTCCTTATATGATTATATATATATAGTTTTATTTTTATTACTAGATTAAAGCTATGGTAACAATATATAAATCTTAATAAGCAAAATGAATGGTTAATGATAAAGGAATCTAAAATTTTCCATTTATTCTGAATTAAATTTTAATATTCTAAAATTAATTATAATTTTACTCTAGATCAAAATTAAAGAAAAATATTTTATTACTGAATATTTATCATATTATCAATTTGATTCTTTAAGTTTTACTAAAAGAAAGAGTTAAACCTATATCAAATTGTTAATTTTAATATTTAAATATAAATTAAAATTAATTAAATTTTTAATTTTAATAAATTACTACTATTAAATTCATTATTTAATTATTACAATGTTAACTAATATATATTTTGTAATTTTGATTCAAGATACAGATTTATATAACTTTAAAATGTTAGGGTTTAATATTTTTAAGGGGATCCTTGCGGCTGCAATTGAGTCGAGTCAATCCGAACTTTAACTTATTTAGGCTCAATTCGTTATTTTTTTCGAGTTCAAGTTTTAAATCGAGCAAGAAATCATATTCAAGCTCGACTTGTTTTATTATTAAATGAGCTCAAACTCTGGCTCATCAAAAGTTTGTTTGTAAATTATAATCGAGCTCGACTTATTAAATTATAATTGAGTTGGATTTAAACTCAAATTCGACTCATTTTGAAACTCATTTATAACTCATTTATGGTTAAATATTCATTTCTAATAAAATAATTATAACAAAAAATACTTAAAATTAATATAAAAATAAAAATATTCAATTAATAAAAAAATCCAATCATAAAATTGAGTATTACATATATCTTAAAAATGTTAGTTAATAAAAAATATATTTTTAAAGATTATAATATTAGATTATATTAATATTAATCTAAAACTCTATTAGTATTATATAAATATAATTATAATTATATAGTACTTATTTAAGAGTTGCATATATAAGAAAATTAATAATATGTGTATTTATTTATATATTTTTAGAGTGCCTAAATTATTAGGCTAATAATAATAATAATAATAATTGAATTGTTCTCGAGCCTATTAATTAAACTTATTGCGAGTCTTTTCATAAGTTTATAATTGAGTTATTCATAAGTTTAATAGAGCCGAACTTAAATTATTTAAGTTCGGTTTGTTTATTTATTGAGTTTTAAAATAAGACTTAAATTTAACTCATTTATTCAAACGAGTTTTTATCAAATTAAATACCGTGCCGCTCATAGGAAAAAGTTTTTATTGAGTTTTAATAAAAGGTTTTTGGTGTGAATTATAGGTAGGGTGGGAGGAGTTTATGGGGAAAAAAAAAGGTCACTCTTATTCAATGTTTTTAAAATAGGACCAGTTAAAAAATCGGTGAAGATAGAAGGTCAAAGATCGAATCAGTTAAATCGAAAAAAAACTGGTATACATATATATGTATATATAATTTGACATTTATTATATATATATATATGATGAAAATAAATATAATTTGATATTTATTATTTTTATCAAAAATTAAAAAAATTAAAAAGATTAAAAAAAATTGACATATTCGAATCGAAAAAAATGATCTGATTCGACAGGTTCACCAGTTTTTAATCAGTTTTTGGAGGACGAGTTTTTGAGAACTGATCAGACAGATTTTTAATTTTTTTTATTCGACCGGCCAATCCAATGCGATTTTAACAACTATACTTTTATTGTATAGTTCATTTAAATTTATAAAAATATTAAGTTAAATTTATAATTTCACCTTAAAATATATATATATATATAAGCTAAAACTTATTGCCAAAGCCTTGAATTCAAGAGGAAAACAAAAGTTGGTTGTTTGTCCTACCTAATGACAATCATTTTCAAAGTAATGAAAATTACCAATAGAAAAATAATGCAAAATTTGTTTTATAGGTTGTAGTAAGTTAGGCATTGATCCTTTTGGACAGTTGTATTTTGTGTCCTTGTCAAAATTGCAACTTGCAACTCAGCTACACACAAATCAAAGCATGAAAACATTTCAATTTTACCCTACCAATTGGCATTGGGGCCACCACTAGCAATATGGCATGGCCTGAAAAATCAGGAGACAGGCTCTTAAGTCACAATAATTAACCTTTTAGGTGTACTTCTTGGGCCCCAATATTAGCTGTGGATCACAAATGTTTTCAATTAGTTTTTTTTTAAATAATTTTTTTTTTTTTTTGATGTGGCCTCACAAGACTACCACCTACTAGAACCAAAAGACGAGAATTTGTTTACCATTTGTTTCTGTCTAAAATTTTTTAAATAGCAACAGCCAAAAGAAACTTCCCACAAAAGTAGGGCAAAGATAAAGAAAATATAATAAGGAATAATAAAAACAAATATTATTTCTATAATGTGAATAATAAGGACTAAGGAGTGGTTTGCTATTTGAAGCAAATATTTTTTGCCTTATTTGACTTTGGCTTTTTCTGATTATCGAGGAGCTTAATATAAGATTATACTTCATCTACAGTCTACTAATTAAAGAAAAAATAGTTAACAACAACTACTTCATATATCACTTCTGGATTTATCTATACTTACTAGGATTTTCATATTCGATGTGGTGTTAAAATTGGTGAAAATAAAAATCATAATTCAGATATTCGATTAGGATCAAATTGAAAATAAATTAAAAATAATTAAATTAGAATATTTTTGATAAATATAAAAAATAATTTGAGAGATATAAAATTTTTTGTTATTAAAAGAAATTATAAAAAAATAATTAAAATAACTTTTATAAGATTTTGAGTTTATAGTATATGATTGTGGATATAAAATCTATTAACAATTGTTGAATTCCACGAGGTTGATCGGTTTATCCATTTTTTGATCAGTTCATTTTGATGCATATCGGGTTGTTATTAAAGAGGATTTACATCTAATCAGACAAATCTTAGGTCTGGTCCAAGCACTTTTCTCTCCTGTAGAGCAAGAATTATAGGAATTAGATACTCTAGAAATAGTTTACTGGTTTGCAGTTATCAACTGAATCTAAGTTTGTAAAATATTAAATTTTTTAAGAGCACATTTTAGTTTAATACATAATTATAATAATTAAATATTCAAATAACAATTTATAAATTGAGTTTGAATTTAAATAATATTAATTTTTTAAAAAATTCGACACTTTTGACCAATAATTTTCATTACAAATTAAAGTTTCCTTCTGGGAATGTTGGCCATCATGGATCATCTCTAAAACCTCCAACAAGTGTGTGTTTTACACTGATAGTTTGACCATTTTAGTTTATTCAGTGAAATTCGTATCCTTCATTTCATTAGTGTAGATCTTCTCAAACTTAATGTGATTTAATTGTTTTTTCTTTTTTTTTTAATCAATATTTTTTTGTTCATTCGATGAATAATTGTCACGACTCTCCAAAAGCTTTCAAGTTGAAATGCTCAATAAAATAAATAAAATTTGTATTCAATGCCAGGAAATAAAAAAGCCAAGAGAAAAGCTATTATAATTCAAAGCATAAATAAAACATACTGCTATAAAGTAATTGAAAATCTAACATCCATACCATTACCTTCTTTTCTATATACATCTAAAGTATTAAACTATTAACTAATCATAAAATAATAATAAAAAATATATGAAAAATAAAAAAAATGATAAATCTGTTCTCTCTTCTCTCTCCAAGCCCCACTTGCCCACCACAAACTCAAAAAAAAAATTAATCAAGATTCAAGAGCATAAAACCTGATTTAAAAAAAAAAAAATTAAAAACCCACAAATTAAAATATTTTGATTTTGCTTTGCCCCAGTTTGCAGACTCTATAAAAAAAAAAAATAAATAAAAAAAAAAAAAAAACCCTCCCTAATCCATAGCATTAGGGCCTGCACATGCCTTCAGTACAGGGCTCCAAATCCACTGCACCAAAAACTTCCTTCCGCTCCTTCCATTCATGTTAAAAGTTCTTCCTTGCTTATCTTTCATAACTTGGCCTATGTATCCACCACCTCCACCTGTTCCATACAATCCTTCACATAAATCTCCAATCTCAGTTGGTGCTGTTGGATCTTCCCCTGCATACCAAGCATTTACTAATGGGTTTGAAGATAACTCTGCAAGTTCATGTCCTATTACACTTATCATCCCATCAACACCCACATCTCCATTTGGTGCTTTCAATACTCGTGGCCCACCTCCCCCCATGTATCCTGGGATTGCAAATGGATACGCGCAAACTTCTGGGCATTGTTTCCCTGAATTTCCCACCCATGCATATGGTAATGTGTAGCCTACCATTGATGGGAATGTAAAATAATGGAACCCACAAACTGCTCGACAAAAGTCCTGTACCGTCACGTCTTGGGCAGTCAAGATCAGGTAGATCCCGTTCTTGTGATCCACCGGAAAAGGAGCAGTTTTCACGGCAGTTGCAATTACTTGCTGGATGGAAAGACGAGTCAAGTGGGTTCCATGGGAATAAGCCTTATCGGTGTATTCACCAGCTATGAGAACAGAACGAGAGACATTGGCACCAGTCTGATCTGTGTAAAGAGAAACGGTGCTCCACCATTCGGAGACGGAGGGTTTGGCAGCAGCAGCTGTGGGAGAGATGGAATTGATGAAATCTTTGATAAGTAGCTTTTGGGAATTGGCCCAACGGCCGTACCATATGAGGTAGATGTTGATGGGGGAGGAGGACAGGACTGGACCCATGTGATAACGGAGCTGGACCAAGTCGGAAGAACCCTCGAATTTCTTAGATGAGGAGAGGGTTCTTGGTGGAAGCTTTGGGTTGATGTACTCTGGTTTAGTATTTAAGGTCTGTAGTTGGGGATTCGAAGAAGTTGACGCATAAACATAGCTACAGTTGGAGGAAAACAAAATAAAGAAGCCAATAAATGAAAAGAAAAAATGGGGTTGTGACATTTTGAACGGTGGTGGCAGTGGCAGTGGCAATGGTGGTGGAGGAAATAGTGAGTGAAAGAGAGGTATATAAAGAGAGAAGAGGGTAGGGGAAAATGGGAGGGAAATGGGCTGGAGACAGCTGCAACGTGTGGGCACACTTCACTTTGAGAGTTACTTTCTCTTTCTCTCTGTGTTCTTGGAAAACAGGGAATCAACTTTGGTAGAAGAGGTGACTTCCTAGTTCCTATTGTGAAATGACGAAAATACTCCCTTTATTTGCTTCTTTTATATATTTTTTTATTTCTTTTAGCTAACTAATTCAATAACAAATCTTTTTGTTCTTTATTTGCTTCTTTTCTCTTTTGTTCAACCATATCTTATATATTGTATTAGATTTGTGTAATGCAGCGTCAATTTTTTTAATTTTATTTAATTTTATTAAAAAATTAATTTTAAAATTGTTTTAGAGTGAGTAATCATAAATATAATAAAAATAATTATGCTATTAATGTTTAAATTTCATATCATTTGGTCAATATGTTTTACTTAATACTAAATTAATCCAATTTACTAATAAATAATTATCTCACTTAAATCTTTATATTATTAACATCACTCGCTCACTTTTCTTCTTCCTATTCCACGCAATTTATTAATAGAAAAATTAATTTTTTTATGTAGTAAAAAGTAAAATATATAAATATATTATTATTATAAAATAATATATATATTTATATTAATTTTCAATTAAAAGTATTATTTATTTATTTAAGTTATTCAAATAAAATTATTATGTGAAAAATAACTTTAAAAACTCTTAAATGTTCATATTAAATATTTTATTAATTATCTGATATTTATTTTTAAACATTTTAAATACTTAAAATTACATAAAAAAATCTAAAAATATTATAAAAAATAAATAGATTGTCCGGCAAAAAATTCTCAACTTTCTCTATAATCCAGATTAAAATTAAGCTATGAAAAATCTCAATCTTTTATTTAAAAAAAAAAAATGAAAGATTTTAATAAAAAGAGAAAATGTAATTAAAATTGAGACATCCATTAACTATTTCAATAAAAAATTTTGAGCAAATACTTGTGATTAGTAAAAATTCATTTAATGAAATACTGGATTGCTAAAAATAAATTAAAGTTCACATTATATAGAAATTTGAAATAATTACTATTTTCTCATGTTCAATACACTAAATCTCCTCTGAGTTTTTAAAAATATATTAACTCTATTTTGACAAATGTCACAATATATTATTTTACCCTTCTATTCAATTTTATCATTACTCAATCCTACAAGGATAGTAAAAAGACAGAAATACACTTACCCTTTATTTTTAATTAATTACATTTTATTTTTCTTTAAAAAATCTTTTTAAGATTAAAAAAAATTATTTTCATATTTTTTGACAAATTTTAAAATAAAAAAAAATATTTTTTTAAAAAATATTTTTTATTTTTTATTTTAAAAATAATTTAAGAAATTAAATTATTTCTTCTTAAATTTTTTAATACAAATAAAAATTTCATTTTCATATTTTTGATAAATTTAAAAATAAAAAATAAAAAAATATTTTTTAAAAAATATTTTTATTTTTTATTTTCAAATTTTTATTTTTTAAAAAATAAAATAAAAATATTTTCAAATATTTAAAAAAAAATTATTTTCAAATTTATCAAAAGTACGAAAATATATTTTTTAATCCTAAAAAAATAATTTTTTTGAAGTAAAAATAAAATGTGATTAATTAGAATTAAAGAATAAGAATATTTCTTACTTTTTACTGCTTTTATAAAATTGACTAACTGCAAAATTGTACCAAAATATCTAATAATATATTGTGATATTCGTTAGAAAAGAGTTAGTATATTTTTAAAAAGTCAAAAAATTTAATATATTGGATCATTTTACAGAAGAAATAATAATTGATCCTAAAAAATTTATAAAATCCAAATATTAATAATGTAATTCCCTATTAAATAAAGTGATATCGACTGTTATAAAATCGAAACGTCAATAATGTAATTGCCTATAAAATAAATTGATATCAACCATACATTTTAAGTTCAATAGTGGAAATTATGTAACATAATAATTCATGTTTGTATATGTAGCACCTTGAATTTTTATATTAAATAGTAAATGATTATTTGAAATTATATATTTTAAGTACATTAATATTGGACTGTTGATTCTACTATATCAAAATTAAGTATCTTTTATAAGAAATTTAATGATTATGTATTTATAATTTTTTGACCAAAGTAAATTAGTTATGAATTTTCAAAATTTTAAAGAATAAAAATGGGGAATTAATTAGAGGGTATCACATCACTACAATTAATACACAAAAACTAACCTTGGCAACAAATTAGTATCAATCACTAAATTCCGACAAATTACTGATGGAAAAGAAGTAAACTAATTATTTGATCTTCGGCTATTCCAACTCTAGAGCATGTGATACACGCTAAGAAATAAACAAAAAATATATAAAATTTTTTAAATTTATAATAAGTCTAATTAATTATTACATGATAAAAATATAATATAATAATATAATTATCATAAAATAAAAGTTATGTTCCCATAATTAAGCAGAATTTGTGTAAACATTTCATTAATACCATTCAAAACCATCATTTTATGAATATCAAATCATTATCAATTAATTTCTGTTTAACAGATCAACATAACATAAAGCTCAATTATTCTCTAATTCAACAATTTAAACTAAACATAAATATAAATAATAAAAATAATCATGCAAATTCTAGAATTTTTAATATAATATAATATGAAAATAAATACATAATATAATAAATTATTTTTCCTGTCTGAGAAATAAAAGATGAGAATAACTCAATTAAAATTTAATTTTTAAGCTTAACTTGTAACCTTAAAAAATAAAATATAGTGGTGAGCAACTCAACTAAGTGAATAATACTAATTAATATATAATTTTGGTGTTCTATAGTTATTTTAATGTGAGCAATACTCATGCATCATGTCAAAAATATAAATAACCACATAATTATATAAAGATGAGATTTAATTTATAGAAATCGCGCTAAACCTCAATATGGAGAGCCCCTCCTTATATCTGACTCTTTTATTTTAAATACCGCAACTTAGAATCAATTTATAGGGTTATACCACCACGATCTAAGTCGAGTAGTGCCAATTCAATTGGCAAACAACACTGAACGATGAGTGAGCGTTCACTGTCATGCCTATTCTAACTCATTATATCATACTCATCAAATTATAATCATTATATCATGCTCATATCTTAAGTGATTTTATATCGTTCTAATCTCATTCAACAATCATAAATAATATATAATACAAATTATAATATAATATACAAACAGATGTCCCTCTAAAATTAGGACATTTTCCAAACTGAATAAAATAATTTCACAATTCTATATATATCCTCAACAATTCACAATAACTCAATTGCTTCTTTGAGCATCTATGCTCGGCAAATATCACAATTGTCTCAATTATCCAATATTATAATTTTAAAATATATTTAAAGATAATCTTATATATGAGAGAGAAAATTTAAAAGCTCCTAAAAGAAGTATATATAATTATAACTTTTGTTTTTAATAAAATTCCTTTTACAAAATTTTCTTTATAATAATTTATGTAAATGGGGTGAACTCTTTTTTCCATAAAATTAATTAAACTTTAAACTATTTTGAAATCGATTTAAATGGTTAAATTTCTTTAAGTCATATTTTGTACACATTTATTTGCATATAAGTAACTGGTTTCGATATTCGATATAAAATAATACAAAACTCATACAATTATTCTTCTTTAATTATAATAATATTTCAAATTACTTTAATTAAATTTAATTTTCTAATAATCAATTACATATAAAATTAAAGAAAATTATCAATGATATAAATTCATTTCTTTAAAATCTTTAGAATAATTTATAAATATATATTTACAAATATATTGAAATATATAAATAGAGCATTCTTAATTTATAAAATCCTTTAAAAATAATTTACATTTCTTTTCATGAAAATTCTATTTGATTTACATGAAACATTATATTACATACACATATATATGGAAAGCAACACAAAACTAATTTCATTACCATAAAATTAACTCAGTTCTTATAATCTCATAATTTATAAGTTCATATATATTAATCATCCTTTTAATAATTTATATAATATCATACTAATTGTTAAATCATCTATTAAATATTGAAATCAAACAAATATAGCTAGAATATTTAATTTCTGGGTATTTAAATACTGAAACTAATTTAACAGGGGAGAGTTCTAGACTTACCAGAGTCAAATCCTCACGAACTAACTTCGGAATCATGATGTACGCGAGAAAGGCAGTATACTGGAGTTTTCGGATCACGTGGAGCGTGGAGTCCAGTCGCCGGTGATCGGCTGATGACACACCATAGCCAACAGTGGCAGTTGATGGAGCAATTTACTCCGTTGTGCAGTTCGGTCCACAGGCCTCAAATCTGCGATGTCAACCCACTCTCCCTATATTTGCTGAAAAATGCCTCGAAATGTGGAGGTCGAGATCTTCTTTCTTTGTTTTCGGTAGAGTCCGATGTCCCCAATTGCTGGGACAGTTCTAGAAATACTTCTGAGATCACAAGCTTTTCAACATTACCAAGCTTGCTTGAAAACATTGACGAAATCAAGGCTAGAAATTTTTGTTGGCGAGACGCATTCAACAAATTCAGGTGGCGCGTCTCCGTGGACTAGTGGCGGTTTCCGGTTGTTTTAGTGGCTACTGACTTGCAGGAGTATAGCGTTCCTAGTGAGGGACGAGGTGATGGCCATCGCCAATCGAAGACACGTAGATTGGT
>CANXYC012193497.1:0-17712 GCA_948193065.1 Aleurites moluccanus | reverse complement strand
TAATTGAGAATATATGACAGGTTGTGATTGATAATGAATAAATAGAGATTGTATACATGCATATTGTATTGATAGGATTGATATGGTTGATATTGGGTTCTACGGGTGCTGGTCGCCATTGGCATCTCCCATGCCCTAGGACCGTCGCGGCTCGAGAGAGCGGGTCGTGACATCTCCCTCACTAGTGACTCATTGGAGGCTACCTCTGCCTCTCTGGTATCTCTGTCTCTATCGTCGGATATCTTTATAATCTGTCAAGAAAAATTGAAATAGTCTCAGAATATGACAAAATTGCAGAATAATAACATATAATAGACGATAACAGCAAAGGACGACAAAGGAAATCCTATGCTCTATGGTATACTTAATTCTACACCATTCTGTACTTAATCATTATTCCTCTGTTATTCATGTACTATTCATCTATAACCTATAATCCACTGTCTGTAAACTAAATTCATAGTTTGTAAACCTAGAGCTCTAATACCACCTCTGTCATGACCCGGTTTCCCAGATCACGATGGTCCTAGGGCATGGGAGATGGCAATGGTGACCGGCACCCGTAGAACCCAGTATCACATGCACAATTTATAAACCACAATATATTATTCATTTTAATTAATTACCATCCATTCTGTTATTCTATAATTCATTCTGTAAATTTCTGTAATTGGCTGTAACCATCAAAATATCATATCATACATCATCATATAACTCAAAATATCATCATCAATATACACATATGTTCATTTCATAGCTAACCCATACATACCCCATGGAGCAGCTAGATAATGAACACTAAAAATAATACAGAAATATCAAAAAATATACATCAGATGATAGTAGCTGAAATCCTCAAAAGATTGATGATAGGATTCTGCAGCCTATTCCTCTCCTGAAATGGGTAAACAAATAAAAGGGTGAGTATAGATGATACTCAGTGAATCTATATGCATCATCAATAAAATAGCAGGTTGCAATGAATCAATAAGTCAAATAACAGTAAACAAAATTTGTAATGGGTTACAGTATAGCCAAAGAGTAAAGTACAGGCTCGGCATCATATGGGAAGACAGATAAATGGATGGACTATATGAAAAGAAATCATACAATCTCCAGTAATCCGTATGGACCATATAAGTCTTCAGTAACATATCTGTATCAGTAAGCATAAGGCTGATCAGACCCTATGGCCAGGACCATAGCCCCTCCCAGCTAAGGCATTAGTAATACAATATGCACATCGCCGATAGTATTTCCCCACTACCCTGTCGGATCAGTAGCTCTGTCAAGCCATATAAGGGTCAATATAACAAGGGATACCATTATGCAACAATGGCATCCAACAATCAATCAGTCCAATATCAGTCAATTCAATTATCAATAAGAACAATGGCAATGCTATAGATAACATACAATCAATGATAAATGGTTTGGCAATTAAGAAAAGACATGGAACAAAAGTTGGTTCGGTAGCGGAAAACGGTAGGTCAATTGGCATGCCAACGTCGCTGGCGACAATGGTATTCAAATGGTAGGCCTATGGAATACAAAACAATAGGCCAAAGGCAAATGAACTAGGCATTTCATCGAACACATGGTGGGCATACAATGGCAAGCCAATAGGTTAGGTTTAGGTGCAAACTTGACTTGCCCGATTCAATTAACACAAAGCTACATTGTCAACAAAGGTATAGGCATCAAAGAAACACAATTAAACAATATCAAAATGGGATCAAATGGCATGGGAATTCAAGTAAAAACCAAGCAAAAATTCAACGGGTGAATAGTACCATAGGTTTCGGCCAACAATGGGTTTTTACAAATGGATTCCAATCATCAATTCAATCAATTAGGCATGTTAATTGATGCATTATAGACTCACCTAAAGCTTTAAATCACCTTGAACAAGCCAATTCCCACCAAAATTACCAAATAGCCTATATAAGGCAACCTTGTCCAAATTTCAATTCTACATTAAATAAACCATCAATTAGTTGCCTATTCACATCCAATTGACTAATTCTAACATCAATTAACAAAATCAATCACTAAATCATCAACTCATTTCTTACAACTTCAAATTAAGCTAACCAAATTAGGGATTTCTATAAATTTGCATCAATTGATACAATTAACCACCAAACCCATCAAATTCAACTTAAATAACATCTATTTGTACCATTAAAACTAACAAAACAACATCTTACCTCAAATGGAGATTCTAGCCGAAACCTCCCTCCACAGTTTATCGAAATCCTTACTTCGTTTCTATAATTTGATGATGGAAATGAAGAAAGCTAGGTTAAAATGCAAGATTTCAAACAATTTTTCCTAAGGAAATTTAGTTGGAAAAGAAGAAATGAGAGGAAAGAAAAGAAAGAATTGGTTCGGCCAAGAGAGAAGACAAGGAAGAAGATAGTAAAAAATGTTCCAAGTATAAAATATATAACAAAAATCAAATGGCAATTTACAACTTAATCCCCCAACTTTCATCCATTACACTTTGGTCCAAAATCTTCTGTAATTTATTCTGTCAGGATTTGAAATTCAAAGTGGGGAGTTAATAAGCTTATTTTAATTTATACTTATTTATAAAAATAGTTTTGGAGTCATTCTGTAACCTCGATCGATTAATTTTTACTATTCACCTTTAATTTCCATTTATTTACGATTATGCCATTAGTTACTTTTTCAGTGTTCCTAAATGATTTTCACTTCTTTATTTTTACCAAAATTACACATAAATTATGGTGATCCTTTACCCGCAGGCCAACTTTAGAAATTCTTCTGTTGACCGGACTGCTAATTTCTCGGCAGTATTCCTGATACCGTCGCTTTCTGAAAAAGTAACAAATTCGCTTTCTAACTATGTCTCTAAAATTATTTCCCACCATTTCAAGACTAATGAACCACAAGCTGAGAATTAATTCATGCATGTGAGTTATAACTTTCTAGGGTATTACATGAGAAGATTAGGCGATCCACCTTGATAAAGGAGATAGAGGCAAGGATAAAGACGAATGACGGGGCTATGACTACTATAGAAACATTAGCTAATGGAGTGACAGAGACGGTGGATACAAATAAGGAGACTGTTGACACTAGAGGTGCGGAGACGATGACTGCAGATAGATCCTTTAATAAAGTGTATTGGAAGAAACCAGCTGATGATGACTCATATGACTCAGACAATGATAGAGATATCCATTGTAAGAGGAGGAGGACTTATAGTTAGGGTTCTTGCATTTCTGTTTTGCTTTTGTCCTCCTAGGATTAGATATGATTTTATTTGACTTTGATATTTTTGACATTGGATTTGATTTTATTATTTTAATAAGACAAGACAAGAGTTGATTTTTGATCTATAACATTGACTTTTTGAATGGAATGAACAAGACATAAATTTGACTTGTATGATTTACAATGAGATGAGATAGGAATCCACGATAAATGGGATGATGATTTTGTCAGATATGATCGTCAAAATGAGACTTTCTTATTTCTTTTTCTTTAGCTTTTTATTGCTCTAATTTTTGCTCGAGCCGCCCTTTCTTATTTTTGACTTGCTGAGCTACTCTAATTTTTGCCTAAGCCGCCTTTATAAGTTTTCAACTTAGCAAGTGATAGCCAATTAGTCATAGCACAAAAAATGATACTTTTATTATGATTTAGACAGTACCCAAATTGGGTTGCCTATGTATTTCCATAACACTTTTATATATTAATTCTTTTTTTTTTTTTAGAATCAAGTCCTTGTAGTTCTATTTACATAACTCATTACATTATACAAAATATCTTTTGAGTTGATTTAGGTTGCATGGGTTCGATAATTCATTCCCATCCAGGTCCATGAGTATGACTCCTCCGCCAGATAGAATCTTCTTGATTATGTACGGACTAGCCTAATTAGGTCATAATTCTCCCCTTAGATCATGAATTGGAGCTCTTATTTCCTTTAGGACCAAGTTTCCTTCTTCTAATCCTTTGTCAGTCACCCTTTTGTTGAAATGTCTAGCAAGCCTCTGTTGATAACCTTGAATATGATATAAGGCATCTATCCTTTTCTCATTTATGGTGTTCAACTAATCATGATACCCTCTAATCTACTTTGCTTCATCTAGCTGACTTTGACACAACTTTGGCAGATTGGATTTGCACATCAAATTGGAAGAATTGCTGTCATCTTATAAACCAAGTGTCACGACTCGATCCGGCAGGCCATGACGGTCCTACAGTGCGGAAGATGCAGAGGCGACCTGTACCCGTAGATTCCATCAATCACATCAATACAATATCAATATCGCAGTGGAAACATATATACCCAACATCAATCACATAATAGTATATATAGCCATTCACTCACATAAACACTATTTATTCTGCCACTCTGTCATTCATTCTGTAACTTTTTGTAAATACCATAATCATATCATTAATAATCTCCAATATCATGGAGCAGCTAGGATATAAACATACTAAAATAATACATTATTTAAAATAATTATATTGCTAAAAGACTATAGAATCTACAGAGAGTCAAAAGATGGGATATCTGCCTCCTACTCTACACCTGAGAGGGTAAATAGTAAGAGGGTGAGTATATACAATACTCAATAAATCTAATACGCATCAACAAATGACAGGAAATGGAATATCAATAAACAATAGGCAGATGAAATAATAATATATGTCTGCTTAGAATCTTTGTAATATAGAAGCAAGTATAGAATATGACTGTAAATAAACAATAATATCAATAGAATCAATATCACATGAATAAGATGGAAATGATAGATATAGAGCCATGAAATACATAAAAATGTGTCAAGCATAAATCACACACACACATATATATATAACATAAGACTGTACGGGTCTTATGACTAGGACATCCCTTCCTAGTACAGGGTATCAATCAATACAATGTACACAAAGCCGACAGCATGAAATCACTATCCTGTCAGAATGGCAGCTCTGTCAAATCACCTCGGAGTCAATAGAAGCAATAAGCACATCAATAGATACCATTTCAAAATAATGGCATCGGCAAGTATCTATAACTCATTAGTAATCAATTTAATGAGCATAAAGTCAATAAGACATCAATAATAATCGATTAAATGATGACCAAATGTCTAACAACCAATAATGGGAACAAACATAAATTGGTCATTTGCGGCCAAAAAGTTGACGCAATTGGCCTGCCATTGTTGTTGGCGATGGTGGCATTCAAATTAGTTGGCCTACGGATTTTTGGCATGTTTTTGGTGCAATATTGACATTGCCCCAATTATCAACAAACATACATATGAAAGCAATTCCATAGGCAAAAAACACAACTCAATAATCTTCAATAATTAAATCAATTAGGCATGGAAAACAAGTCCAAAACCAAGCACAAAAATTAGGCAATTTACCCTAAATTGGATTCGGCCAAAAAGTGGATTTCACACATGGATTCCAATTGTCATTTTAACAATTTAGACATAACAAATGATGCATATTGAACTCACCTAGTACTCCAATTCACCGAGCAAAATTGATTTGCCTCCAAATTTCTCAAATTCTCACAATGGGCAAAATCGATAATTTTCTCCAACCGAATTTTCTACAATAATGTAACTATCAATTAATCACCAATAAACATCCAATTGACTTATTCTATACTTAATTTACACATCCTAATTCATATGCATAAAATCACTTCACACAACTTTGACTTAGGGTTAGAAAATTGGGCAAAAGTACAAAATACATTAATTGATGCAATTAAACCATTTACCCCAATCTAACTAACATCAAATAAACCTAATTAAACCATAAAATCAAACAAATGAACTATGTACCTCAATTTCTCCAGATGGCCGAAATCTCCAATCTTGTTGTTCTAGAAATTTTCTTTATTTTCTACGGTTTAATTTGATGGAGGATGGATTATTTGATGTTTATTTCAAGTTTCCAACACTTTCTCTTCACAAAATGAAAGAAAAATCAAATTGGAAGATGAAGAACAACCCACGGATGAAGAAGAGAAGAAATGGGAAAAAAAAAATTCTTAGTCAAGCTTATATAGTAAGTCAAAAATGGCAAATTTCACTTTTGGTCCTTCAACTTTCCTTAAATTTTGCTTTTGCCACATTTTCACTCGGTAATTTATTCTGTCAATTTCGTTGGGAATTGGAATTCAAACTGAATATTCAAATATCTTATTTTTGTTAATACTTATTAATAAAAATAGTTTCAAAGCCATTCTGAAACTCAGACTGTCAAAATTCCACTATTCCCATAAAGTTCCTTTTATTTACGGTTTTGTCATCTCTTACTTTATCAGTGTTCTTAAACATTTTTCTCATCTTTATTTTTACTGTATTTACACATGAATATACATTATCATTTACCCTCTTGCTAAAATCAGAAATTCATCTGTCGATCGTACTACTATTTTTGCAGCAGCAGTATCGACACCGACATTTTTCTAAAAAGTTTCTCATTTTACTTTAACTGAGTTTTCAAAATTATCTTTAGTCATTTCGATAATTTCAAACCATATAATGAGAACTTATTTCACAAAAATATGTTATGCATATATAGGGTATTACACTAAGGAATAAGGAGTTGCCTTAATTGGGGTGCAGATGGAAGTTGAATTTTGCGATGTTCAAATCAATTTTTGTTAGGTCATTAGGTTCTCATGCAAATAGTCCTTGAATCCTTAGGAAAATTAGTCATGATGTAAATTTTGTGCCAAAATTAATTGATTCTTCTTTATCTTTATTTATTTCATTTTCTTTTTAGTGTCTCATTCTGATTGAATGTAAGAAATGGAAAATTTGACAAAGGAAAATAAGAGAAAGGCAAGCATTTCATTATGATAAAAAAGCCCCAACATGGGTTACATTCAAAGTAAAGAAAGATCATAAAAAGTTTTTTTACCTAGCAGAAAAATAAGAAAGGAAAATAATGACTTGAATGACTCGAATTTGGATTTGGACTTGGACGACTTTAGCTCAGCTTCATCAAGGCATGCTATCTTCTCATAGTACTAATGTTATGGTAGGGGAAAGGTTGGTATGGATCATATTTGTAGGTTCTGTTTCTACTCCGCACACAATCATGAAAACTTTCTCAAATAGAGCACTTCCATGTTTTCTTCCTAATATTTCTCCAGCATATAAATTGGCTCACATTCTTTTAGGTTAAGCCTGACATCAAAGAAAATTTCAAACCCTGGGGTCAATTTCTGTGTTAAAGGGAAATACCAAGATTCTGAAAAACCATAATGTAATACCCCAAATTGAGCCAATTAGATGACAATAAGTAGGAGTATTGGAAAGCAGTGAATGGATAGTGATAGAAATTGTAAATATGAAAATAGTTACAAAAACTAGAATAGAACATAGATAAACTTGAGGAAATTAAAGGATTGAGATAGAATAGATGGAATGTAACATAATGGTTAATGTTAGATAGACACAAGTGAATTAAGTTTATGAGAATTAATCAAGTTAGCAAGAGAAAATGAATAATCAAAAGACGACAGTTAAGAAAAATTTGGAATGGAGATTAAAAACTTAGGAGCAAGAGACTGTAGAGACAGTCATGGAATATTAAACAGAGTAAATGGATGTCAGTATTGGAGGATTAATAATGGTTGCAAGTTAATTAGAAGTTAGTTAGAATGAAAAAAGGATGAAAGATATGTATTAAGAACAAGAAAGGTATTAATGATTATATATGAAATTTAAGATTTCAGATTTTGATAGAAGCAGTAATTTGGGTATGTTATTCTGTGACCTTAATACCTGAATTTACTTAAGTGTAAAACATGAAAGTTGTAGATAAATGTGTTATCCTATAAAAGGAATTTGGAAAATTCAAAGTAAGGAAAGAGATATTAAGTAAAAATAGAGACTGACGCAAAATTAGGGTTTTTGAAATGTGCTATGGTGTTTTTATTTTACATAATTTTAGAAGCTGAATTAGGTTAAGTATTCAACATAAAAAGTGTTTATTTATACCTTATCTAGAGTCTTGAAAAATATTTTTGTCATTTTATTAGTATTTTATTAGATATAGGCAAAAAGTTTAGACTACCCGTATTGGAGTGTAGGGCAGCAGGGCTAATACAAAGGTTGAATTCCATCTGTCACCATATGTTGTGTAAAACTTGAACATATTTGAATGTTGGATATGTTAGAACCTGAAATGTTTATTTTAAGTAGGAAAAAGAATCAATACAATTAGACATGTATAGCATGAGTTATTGATAGAAAAACTCAGACTGCCAGAATGAGGGAAAACCAGTAAAAGTTTAAGAGTTTAAGCCCTAAGTTAAGGAACTATAATACCCTAGGAATTCCAATCATAATTCAACAATATAATAATCAGTTATTGGTTTGGAATTATTGAAATAACTAAGAATAATTTTTGAAACACAATTAGGATGTATTTGTGATATTGTCAAGGAAAATATCGGTGTTAATAATACTGCCCAAAAAATAACAGTCTGGTCGATAAATAAATTTTTGATTTAGATCAGGGGGTAAAGAATCATATATATGGTGAAAAGAAAGAGGTGAAAAGTATTTAGGAACACTGAAAAAGTAAGTAATGGCAAAATCGAAAATAAGTTGAACTTTAGGGGTATAGTGGAAAATTAACTGTCTGAGTTTCAGAATGGCTCTAAAAGTATTTTTATAATAAAGTACAGATAAAAATAAGTCATTTCATCTCCCACTTTGAAATCCAATTCTCAACATAATTGTTAGAATAAATTACAGAAGAAGATGGGGTCAAAGTATGATTATTGGAAAGTTTGAGGGCCTAATTTTAATTTACCATTTTAACTTAGTATATAAGCATGCCCTAGGAAATTTTTGGCCATTCTTCTCCTTTTTCTTCTTGTTGGCCAAAGTACCAAAGGTATTCTCCCACCATTTTTCAAGCTTGATTTCTAAGAAAACTTGAATCAAACCTTTGATTCATTGATTTTCAACCTTGAATCACTTAGAAAATCAAAGAATTTCAAGAACCATTGGCGTAAGGAATCCGAGTGGATCACCATTGAAAGGTAACAAAGTGATTTGTTTGGTTTTATGTTTGATTTAGGAGTATTAGATGATGAATTAGATGGGTTTTGTGATTAATTGCATCAATTGATGCATTTGGAGACTTTTCCCCAATTTGAAACCCTAAACCTAAGTTGTATGATTTGAATCTTTGATTTAGTGTTAGTTTATGTTAATTAATCTTAGAATATGTTAATTGGAAGCTAATGGATGGATTATTTATGGTTAATTTGATGTAGATAATCATATTGAGGAAGATTGCCATTTTTGCCTACTTTGAGGAAATTGGTGGCAAATCAATTTTGGTGGCATGTTTGGTGTTCTAGGTGAGTTTAATATGTATCAAATGTCATATGTATTACATTGAAATAAGAATTGAAAACCTCCCCTAAAAGCATAATGTTGGTCGAACCCCATTTACTATTCATGTTCAAATTTTTTCTTTGTATTTCCTTTGATTTCTCAAGCTAATTTGATCATTTGTTTGTTGTTTATTATTGGATATCTATTATTTATTGAAATGCCTACATTGTGAGTTGTTGTTGATTATTGGGGCAATGTTGGAGTTGCATCCAAACTATGCTAATTTGTCCATTCATTGTTGCACACTAAGTGTTCGATGAAATGCCTAATTCAAATTCCATAGGCCTACCATTTAAATGCCATCATCGCCAGCGACATTGGCATGTCAATTGAACCAACTTCTTGACTTGTTTTGCCCAACTTTTGATCCATCCAATTGTTAATTGCTAATCATATTACCACTGTCTATTGATTCATTTATTGCTTATCTATTGTTAAATCACAGTCTCATTTGATTATTCACGAGTTACTGCTACTTGATGAGATTGATATTGTATATTGATATCTATTGATTTGTTCCAAACTTTTATTGATTCCTATGAGATTTGCCAAAGCTGCCTCTCCGACAGGGCAGTGGGTACATACTGTTGGTAATATGCACATTGTATAATGATACCCTAGCTAGGAAGGGTTAATGGTCCTAGCCATAAGACCTGATCAGTCTTATGTTTATTGATACATGATGGATACATGTGATATGTGTTTTATGGCCCTTTATCTCTCTTATCTATGAGATATATTTTCCACTGACTTGATTATTGATATAATGCAAAATAACATAGGTTTTTAGGTATTTATTTATGTGTGTTTTGTATGATTGCATATGTCTTTTTACTAAGTAATGTTGGAAATGGGCATGTTTGATGTTTTCTTGAGTTTTGTAGGTGTTTTGAGATAATTTGGGTAAAATGAAGAAAGCAAGGAATGATTCAAGAAAAGATAGGAAATTCTAGACTGGTGTCAAGTCAGCATAGAGATCATGCATGCCGACTCATGCCAAGGCATACGGAGTCGTGACAGAAACTCTCCGTGCCGAGTCGCTCAGTCTGTGTCGAGTAGTTACAACACCCTTTCACAATGCCTTTTTTACTTTCATCCCTTTTTGGAAGAGGCATGAATTGGGACACTTGGAGTCCTATAAAATCATGTATTTACTTATGTTTGAAGGAGGGAGGAGATAGTTTTTTTTAGATAGTTTTTGTTTTGCATTGAGTTTAGTTATTTGAATTGCAATAAAGTTTTAATTTTATCTATTATCTTTTCTATATGCATTGAAAGATTTAATCTCAATTAAGTTCTTAATTTTGTTGTGTATGTTTGATCACCATATATAACTTGTTAATCAATTTATTCACAACAAGAGTTGGGATAATTTGGTGGAAATGTAATTGAAGTTACTTAGGGGATAAGAAAGTACTTGGAGACAAGCAATCCTCCCTAAGGGGTTAAAGAAATGACATGGAACTTAATGGTTTTGTTCTATCTCTATAATGACATGAGAATGCTTATAGACTCTAGATCAAAATACTTTTAATTGATAATGAGAATTGCTTTTAAGAACATTTGGTTATTTTATCCAATCTTTGCATGCATGTAACTTTTATAGATAGAATCAATTCTGATTTGTAATTCTAATAACTATTTTTATTTATTCATTAATTAGGAGAATAGATATTGAATTTAGTTTAGAAACTAATCTCTTATTAATATTGTTTGACTATCCAACTTAGTATCTATTTGGTTAATACAAAATCCTCTCAAATTCCCTGAGTTCGACATCCCACTCACTCTATACTAAGTCCTAAGGACTAGGGTATACAAATAATCTTGCACCAATATTGATTCTACAGTCATCTACTGTAATTGAATTCTATATTCTGACATTATTGAGCAGATTGTTATTATTTATTCATCTGCCTATTATTCATTGATTATTACACACTTTATTTCTAGTCTATGAATATTAGATTTACTGAGTATCTTTTTATACTCACCCTTTCATTATTTCCCCTTTCCAGGTGCAGAGTAATAGGCAGATTTCCTATTGTTGCTTCTCGAGGAATTCTGCAGTGTCTTATAGCAGTGTAATTATTAAAAACACTATATTTTGTATATATATTTTTTAGTAGCTCTATGGGTTATATAATGGCATAGTTAGATTATGTATATATATGTATGGCATATTATGGAGCATAATTACTATTATGGCATGAAATAATGGTAAATACAACAAGTTGCAGAATGGATTACAAACAGATTACAGAATGTTAGAATGAATAGTAACTAAGAAATTAATTAATAAATTGATAGTAATTGTTAATTGTATGTGATACTGGATTTTATGGGTACCGGTCGCCTCTGGCATCTCCCGCATCCTAGAACCGTCATGTTCCGAAATCGGGACATGACAGGAACATATGAATTTTAAGTAAACTAAAGTTAAGAATAGTATATGATACATAAATATATACTAATTTTAATGTTAATTTGATATGTATCTTCGAATGACAAAGATGATATGAGTGAAGGTTCATAGTAAGGAAGTGAAGAGTGAAAACGTAAATTAATTTAGTAAAGGTAAGTTATGTATATATCATTAAACATATCCATAACCTGAATTGTTGCATTCAAGTTAAGCATATCTCCTTCTTGACTGAATGCCTAATTGTTATTGCCATTGAATATCTTCTGATTGACCAAGCCCAATTTGAGAATTGCTACTAAAATTGAAATGTTCATTGTATTGCTCACCTTGAGAACTTGAATTGTGTCATTGAGCCTTAATTGCTTTACATTATAATATTTTCACTGTTATTGCACACCAAATGTTTAATCTTATGCCTTAATTCATACTATTGAATAACTACCTTGTTACCAAGTGTCACGACCTATTTTCGGATCGCAATGGTCTTAGGGCACAGGAGATGCCAATGGTGATTGACACCCATAGAACCCAGTATCACATGCACAATCTATAAACCATAATATACTATCCATTTTAGATAATTACCATCCATTCTGTTATTTTGTAATTTATTCTGTAAATTATTGTAATTGGCTGTAATAATCCATATATCATATCATATAAACATCATATAACTCATATATCATCTAATATCATATATATATGTTCATTTCCTAACTAACCCATACATACCCCATGGAGCAGCTAAATTATGAACATCAAAATAATAATACAAATCAAAATATATACATTAGTAATGCTGGCAAAAATTTCCAAATGACAGACGACAGGATTCTGCACTCTACTCCTTTCCTTAAATGGGTAAACAATGAAAAGGTGAGTATATAAGATACTCAGTGAATCTATATGCATCAACAGTAAAATAGTAGGTAAATAATGGAGTAAGAGTACCAATAATACAGATATATTATACAGAATCGATATCAGGTTACAAAATAACAAAGGAATACAATATAGGCTCAGTATCATATGGAAAGACAGATAAAGGAATGGATTGTATGAAATCATACAATCTCCAGTAATTAGTATGGACCATATGTGAATATATAGGTCTCCAGTAGAATATCAATATCAATGAGCATAAGACAGATCAGGTCTTATGGCCAGGACCATAACACCTCCTAGCCAGGGCATCAGTAATACAATGTGCACATCGCCTACAATATTTTCCCACTACCCTGTCAGGTCGATAGCTTTGTCAAGCCACATAAGGATCAATATCAAAGAAACAACATGTCAATGGATACCATTATGCAACAATGGTATCCTCCATATCAATAAGTCAATATCAGTCAATCAATTATCAATAAAATCAATGACAATGCTACAGGTAACATATAATCAATGACAATTGGTTTGGCAATTAAGAAAGACATGGAGCAAAAGTTGGCTCGACGAAGGAAAACGGTATTCCAATTAGCATGCCAACGTCACTGGCGACAATCGCATTCAAATGGTAGGCCTATGGAATGCAAACAATAGTCCAAAGACAAAATGAACTAGGCATTTCATCAAATACATGGTGGGCATACAATGACAAGCCAATAGGTTAGGTTAGGGTGCAAAATTGACTTGCCCAATTCAACCAACAACAAGCTACATTGGCAATAATAACATAGGCCTCAAAGAAACAATAATAAACAACATTAAATGGCTCAAATTGGCTATGGAAAACAAGGCAAAAATCAAACAACAATAGGCAGTGTGAATAGTACCAAGGGTTCGGCCAAATATGAGCTTTCAAACCAAGTTTCCAATTTCAATTTCAACACAAATGGCATGTTAAAGGATGCGTATAAGACTCACCTAAACTTCCAAATAGCTTTGAAAAGCCCAATTCCACCAAATGAGCTATAAGGCACACTTTTTCCAAAACTTGAATTCTACATAAAACCAATCATCAATTAGTTACCTATTCAAATCCAATTAACATATTCTAACATCAATTAACATAATATAATAGTAAATCATTAAACCCTTTCTTACAACTTCAATTTAGCTAGGAAAATTAGGTATTTCTATAAATTTGCATCAATTGATAAAATCTAACTAAAAACCCATCTAATTCAACCTTAGAATCATCCAAATAACCCATTAAAACAAACAAATTAATTCCTTACCTTGACTTTGATGTTCCACCCGAAATGTTTTCTTCCTATTTCCTTGAATTTCTTTACTCCTTCTTACAAATTGATGATAGAAATGGCAAGAACTAAGTTAGTATTCAAGTTTCCTATGAATTTTCTAAGAAATTTGATGAAGGAAGAAGAAGAAATGGGGAAAAGAGGTTTAGCTTCAAGAGAATAAGAAGAAGAAATTGTCAAATTTTTGCTAAGTGTTAAATAAATAGAAAAATCAATTTAGCAAATTACAACTAACTCCTCCAACTTTCATATATCACACTTTGGTCCAAAATCTTCTGTAATTTATTCTGCCAATTTTGTCAGGCTTTGGATTCTAAAGTAGGGAATCGATAAGCTTATTTTAATTTATACTTATTTATAAAAATGGTTTCAGAGTCATTCTGTAACTCCGACGGATCAATTTTTACTATTCACCTTAAAGTTCCTTTTATTTATGATTTTGCCATTGGTTACTACCAAAATTACAAATGCATTATGGTGATCTTTTACTCCCTGGTCCTATTCAGAAATTCTTCTGTTGACCGGACTGCTAATTTCTCGGCAGTGTTCCCGACACCGCCGCTTTTCGAAAAAGTAACTAGTTTGTTTTCTGATTGTGTCTCTACAATTATTTCCCATTATTTTATGACTTATGAACCACATACTGAGAACTAAATCATGCATGTGAGTTAGAACTTTCTAGGGTATTACTCCAAGAACCGAACTGATACAAGTTCAATGAACTGTACTGTTATCAATTGATGAACTAGCCCTATTTACTGATTGATTGTTCACTGTACCTAAATGATAGCAATGAATACTTGAGTTGTTATTAAAGTTTATTGTCTATGTGGACCTAACAAAGTTATTGCACAAACAGGGTGTCATGACCCGTTTCCAGATTGCGACGGTCCCAGGGCACGGAAGATACCAATGGCGACCGACATCCGTAGAACCCAGTATCACATGCATAATCTATAAATCATAATCTATTATCCATTTTAGTTAGTTACCATCCATTCTGTTATTCTGTCATTCATTCTGTAATTTACTGCAAATGGCTATAACAATCCATATATCATATCATATAGTCATCATATAACTCATATATCATCAAGTAACATATATACATGTTCATTTCCTAGCTAACCCATACATACCCCATGGAGCAACTAGATTATGAACATCAAAATAATAAAAATACAAAATCAGGAAATATACATCATACTGTCAGCAGAAATCCCCGGATGATAGATGACAGGATTATGCACTCTACTCCTCTCCTGAAATGAGTAAACAAATAAAAGGGTGAGTATATAAGATACTCAGTGAATCTATATGCATCAACAATAAAATATAGGTTGGAACGATGATATGTACATGATAAAGGAATAATGGTACAATATCAATCATGTAGGTTTACATAATCAGTATCAGAAATCAATAGCAATATCAAGGATCATATCAAGTCATAGAATCATATGGTAGGACAGATATAGGGCCCTGAAACACGTAGACTATGTGTAATTACACAGTCAATCACATATCAAGTAGGCATAAGACTAATCAGGTCCTATGGCCAGGACCAATAACCCTTCCCAGCTAGGGCATCAATACCAATGTGCACATTGCCAACAGTATGTAGCCACTACCCTGTCAGAGCGGCAGTTCTGTTAAACCACATTTAGGTCAATACAAATGAATATCACATCAATAGGAACCATTATGCAATAATGGCATCATTACTGTCAATAAACTCAATATCTTTCAAATCAAATAGTATTTGAATCAAAGGCAGCGCAAGATACAATTTACAAGCAAGGATAAAGGTTATGGTAAACAACAAAAGTATGGAACAAAGGTTAGTTCGTCAAGGAAAATCGGTAGGCCAATTGGCATTCCAACGTCGCTAGCGACAATGACATTCAAATGGTAGGCCTATGGAATACAAAGCAATAGGCCAAAGGCAAATGAACTAGGCATTTCATCAAACATATGGTGGGCATACAATGGCAAGCCAATAGGTTAGGTTAGGGTGCAAAATTGACTTGCTCAATTCAATCAATATCAAGCTACATTGTCAACAATGGTATAGGCATCAAAGAAACAATAATAAACAATATCAAAATGGATCAAATTGGCATGGGAATTCAAGGCAAAAATCAAAGAAAAATAAGACAATAAATAGTACTAGGTGGTTGGGCCAAACATTAACTTTCAAGGTAGGTTTCCAATTACAATTTTAAGTATTTACACATGTTAAATGATGCATATAGAACTCACCTAAGATTTCAAATAGCTTTGGAAACAAACTTTTCACCCAAATTCTCCAATGAAGCCAAATAGAGCAACTTTATCAAATCTTGTGTTCTACATCAAATTAACCACTAATTAGTTACCTATTCACATCCAATTAACACATTCTAACATCAATTAACATAATCTAACACTAAATCATCAAACCCTTTCTTACAACTTCAAACAAGATAGGAAAATTAGGCTTTCCTATCAATTAGCTTCAATTGATGCAATTAACCACCAAACCCATCAAATTCAACCTAATTAACATCTAATTAAACCATAAAATCAAACAAATAAGTTGATTACCTAAAATAGGTGATGTGGCCGAATCCTTCAAGCCCTCATACCTTGGTTTCCTTTGCTCCTCCTTGCAAATTAATGGTGGTAATAGGTAGAACTAGGTTAGCATTCAAGTTTTCTATAATTTTGCTTAAAAAATTTGATGGGAATTTTGAAGAAATTGATGGGAAAATGATGAAGAAATATTTGGCCAAACTAGAGAAGAAAGAAAGAAAATGGAAAAAACTTTCCTAAGTAATTCTTTTATACAAAAATCAATTTGGTAAATTATAACTTAATCCCCAAACTTTCATATATCACATTTTAGTCCAAAATCTTTTGTAATTTATTATGTCAATTCCATTAGGAATTGGATTTCAAAGTGGAGAGTCAATAAGCTTATTTTAATTTATACTTATTTATAAAAATGGTTCCAGAGTCATTTTATAACTCCGATAGACCCATTTCAACTATTCACCTTAAACTTCCATTTATTTACAATTTTGCCATTGGTTACTTTTTCAGTATTCCTAAATGATTTTCACTTCTTTCTTTTTACCAAAATTACACATGCATTATAGTGATTTTTTACCCCCAGGTCAACTTCAGAAATTCTTCTGTTGACCGGACTGCTAATTTCTCGGCAGTGTTCCGGACACTGCCGCTTTCCGGAAAAGTATCAAGTTCGCTTTCTAACTGTGTCTCTAAAATTATTTCTCACCATTTCAAGACTAATGAACCATAAACTGAGAACTAAATCATGCATGTGAGTTAGGAATTTATAGGGTATTACATTCTACCCCCTACAAATAAATTCGTCCTCGAATTTAAATAAAACATACCTCACTGCTAGAAAAGGAATGGATATCTGCTCCTCATCTCTTGCTCACTCTCCCAAGGACATGTAACACCTTAGCCTAAACCCTAATAGGGACCTTTAGGGAAATTATTTTTCCTTTCTTTATGATGTGTTAATATTATATGTGAATGCATGGAATATATATATATATATATATATGCATGTTATATGACCTAATTTTTAGGCCTAGAGTTGGTTTGAAGTCAGTTAGGACCCAATCGGGTAAGTTTG
>CANXYC012193453.1:0-10765 GCA_948193065.1 Aleurites moluccanus | reverse complement strand
CTTAAATTGATGGAATAAGGTTTGTATGGATTTAGTTTTTGGTTTATAACAATTTTTCTTCACAAATCAAGCTAAGAAAAATCAAAAAGGAAGAAAGAAATGAAAGGAAATGGCTCACGGCAATAACAAGGAAAAATGCAGAAATTTTCTCAAATTTATGCTTATATAATAAGACAAAATAGGCAAATTACACTTTAGTCCTCAAATTTTCTAAAATTTGCTTTTGGTCCTTTTTCGCTCGGTAAATCATTCCGGTAATTTCGTCGGGAATTAGAATTCAAAGTGAATATGTAAACATCATATTTTAATTAATATTATTTAATAAAAATAGTTTCATAGCCGTTCTAAAATTCGGACTGTCGAAATTTACTATTCATCGAAAATACCCTTTATTTACGGTTTTGCCATCACTTACTTTATCAGTTTTCTTAAATATTTTCTCGTATTTCTTTTTACTGTATTCACACGTAAATATACCTTATCAATTACCCTCAATCCAAATTCAAAAATTCATCCGTCGACCGTTCCGCTATTTTTCGGCAGCGATATCTGTACCAACGATTTCCGAAAAATTTTCTCGTTTTCACTCTAACTGAGTTTCTAAAATTATTATTTGTCATTTTGATATTTTTAATCTATATACTGAGAACTTATTTCCCAAAAACTTGTTATGCATAAATATGGGATATTACAAAGCAGCCCTCGGCAAACCAAAAATCATTTTAAGCCCAAGTAGCCCTCGGTAAACCAAAAGTTATTTTAAGCCCAAGTAGCCCTTGGCAAGCCAAAAATCGTTTTAAGCCCAAGCAGCTCTTGGAGAAATCAAAAACCATTTTTCATCCAATTCTGAAAGATGTTTGAAAATGAAAATCTATTTTTCACCCAATTTCATTCTGAAAATGTTTGAAATCAAAATCCATTTTTTCATCCAATTTCATTCTGAAAAATGTTTGAAATCAAAATCCATTTTTCATCCGATTTCATTCTGAAAGATGTATAAAATCAAAAATCTATTTTCCATCTGACTTCACCCTGAAAATGCTTGAAGCCAAAACTCTTGAACATTCATCCTATGTGCTTAGCATAACACCAATATCATCTTTAACACAACATTCTTATTACCCTAGCAGAGAGTTAGGATCCCTCATTCTGAGACCTATAGTAGAGTTAGGCCTCTCCTTTTCTAAAGTCAACCATCTTAGGTCATCCTTGGGTTTCTCATCTTAAACCTAGCACAATTCAAGAATAACTTTCATAAAGGTGGCTTTAGGATCTTTTCATACCATCCTAAGGGTAGCTTTAGGAACTTTTCATACCATCCTAAGGGTAGCTTTAGAAACTTTTCAGACCATCCTAAGGGTAGCTTTAGAAACTTTTCAGACCATCCTATGGGTAGCTTTAGAAACTTTTCAAACCATCCTAAGGGTAGCTTTAGGAACTTTTCAGACCATCCTAAGGGTAGCTTTTTAGGAACTTTTCAGACCATCCTAAGGGTAGTTTTAGGACTTTTTCGACCATCTTAAAGGCAGTTTTAGGATATTTTTTTTGACCTTTTTAGGGGCATCCTTAAGGACACTTCTTCGTACCCTTCCTAGGATAGCCTTAGGATATCTTTACCTTATCATGGTAGCTTATGTCCACTATCATCATGATTACTTTTCTAAAAAAGCAACCATGCTAAGGGGCAGCTGTGAACACTGATTTTTTATACCCCTCGGACTCATGCCAAGCCGAACGGCACTCACTGGAACCAAACCCATGCTCGGATGGACTCAGAATGACCTTAGAATGAAGTCCGACCAGAGCTGCCACCCTCTAGGCATGGCATTGCCGCCACCCCCTCTGAGCGAGAACTGCTATGTCCATGTTGTTGTCCTCTTTCATCTCCTATGACACCATGACCCCCTGGCAGCGCCATCGTCCCACTCCGGCGGCACCAGCTCCTCTTGCCGGCAGCAGCTCCATTCCAAACCTATTTTTTCTGAATCCCACATTGAAAAATGATGGGATTTGACCTCCCAAGCTTCTATTATAAATAGAAAGCCTCCTCCCACCTTCCAAACACATACAACAACACACAAAAATCATATAATTTGAGTTTTTACTATTTGTTTTCACTCTCTTCCCCCTCCAATACTTATTTTTCTTCTTTCTTTAACTCTCTTTGAGTTTAAAGAATTGTTATTAAGGGTGTATAGATCCCATCTTCTTTAGATCTCTTTAAGTGAAAGAAGGACACAATCTGAGGTGTGTGGAGCCTCAAAATCATTTTCTAAGTAAAGTTACTCTATCGATTTGCTTTCTTAAGAGCTAAGAAGACATTTCGACCCATTTCCTCTGCTTCAACCGATCCAAGGTGGAACTCTGATCCGAAAGGGCAATCTAACCGTCAGTTTCCCAAAGAGCAAGGGATAAGATTGAAGACAATTTGACTGTCTTTTTGGGCTTCAACCAATCTAAGGTGGAACTCTAATCTGAAAGTGTAATCCGACCGCCAACACCAGTAAGAGCTAGGGCAAAGGTATAAACTCTCAACTTACTTTCTTTACTTTGATAGAGCATCAAAATAAAGAATCAAAAAACATGATAAATTGGGCATAAAATCAACTCTCCTTCGTGAGAATGAAAAACTACGTGGGTTTTGATTTCCATTCAACGGGATACGCAGGCAAGCTGTATAAAAGCTTCAAATCCAAAAAAAAAAACAAAAACCATCTCTTTTTCTTTGATTATTTGCTTTATTTTATTTATTGAATGTATTCTTTGGGAAATGTATGATCAACCTAGAACCCATAAGGGCTAGAGTTGATATCCCCTATTTTGAGATTTTGAGGTGTAATAATTTACTTTTATATCTTTTGTTGATTGTTTTACTTGATTACTTACATTTCAATTGATCATCTATTTATTTACTTGCTCATGCATCTTATATGTCATTCTTTAATTGTTCATGAAAATCTTTTTAAATCGAGGTTAAAATTAGAAGTCAAGTTCAACCGAAAACCTAGTCCTCGAATCCTTTTTGGTTTCAAAGACTAGTGCACTTTTTTTTTTCCTTTGGGATAAAATTAGAGTCAAATTGGATTTTTACTTTAAATTTTTGCAATAAAAATAACTTGGCGACTTCAGTATCAAAATTATTTTCAAATAGAAGGCGCTAAATTCATCTCCTCCATGAGAAATTGTCCCAAATGAGCATTCCGATCCCATTTTAAAGCGGGCCCGGACGCAGTGCTCAGACAAGGCCTCACAATATCCAATTGATTTCAATTTAGATATCAATTAATATAAATTACATTAATTATACTTATATAACAGAAATTCCTATAATCCTCTATTTTTAGGGTTTACTTATATGGAAAATCATTATTAGCATTCTATATTCTTTTAACCATATCTCTCTTTACACTTATCCAATTGCTTTAATTTTTTTTTTTACTTAAACTAGACATATTGGAATACTACTTATTCAAATTTCAGATCAATCTGATTACTATACTATTCTCAATAATTCATCAAAATTATACATATTGTCTTGTGGTTCATATCTAGGCAGACTCTATTTCCATGCCTATAACTCAATCCATGTTCATCCAAATGCAAAACTATTTAAAAAAAAAAAACTTATATCACATCTAAAGAAATATTTTTCATATTTAACACTTCTCCTAATTAAGACTCTAAAGTTCTCATATCAATAGAAAATAGTACCCCTTTCTTATTTGTCTGTCAATCTGGACAGCTAATACTTATAGCTTAATATCTCTTAAACTATATATTCAATGATAAAACCCTTTAACAAAAATCTAGATAAGATATAAATAAATACTTTTTATGTTGAACACTTTGCTTAATTCAATCTCTAATATTCTCTAAAATAAAAACACAGTAGATATTAAAAAGAAACCCTACATCTGAGCCAATCATAGTATTTATTTAATATATCCTTATTCACTTCGAATTTCATAAATTAATTTTACAAGAATAAACATAACACATATATCTACAACTTTTATGTTTTTTACTTCCCCAAATTCATTCATTAAGTCCATAAAATCTGAAGTATAACTTTTTTACCTAAAATAGATTTCAAAATCCTTTAAAACCTTAATTTATCTTTATATTCTTTCTTTTTTTTTTTGTTGACATAATCCAATTAATTCAATTCATTACCTAATCAAGCTATAACACTTACAAATTTAATTAAATAACCAATTTTTAGAATTGTACCTTCAATATTCTTCTTCCTTTTTTCTTTTCCAATAGTAACAAGTCCATCATCATCCTTTTTCATCTTTCTTCCTTCTACCTAATTTTTCCCAACTTAGGAATTTAGATTCTTTTGGAAAATAGTTGAGAAAATGTTTTGGAGTCTAGACATATGATGGTTTGGCCTAGAGAGTGAAAATGACCAACCTTCCCTTTCCTTTATATATACCAGAGCTAATAAAAATATCAAAAAGAAAGAATTATCAAGAAAGTTATAGATTTAGACCACTTGGCAATTTTGAATTAACTAAAGGATTAAAGGTTTATTTGTCACTTTAGAATATCATTTCCATTTAATCATATGGCCGACCATCACAAGATTTTTCCTTGAATAAGTTTTACTTGGTGTGTCCCAAATCTTTAAGTATTTACACATTGACCCATAAATTTTTCATATTTATAATTCTTTCCATAATTCTTTTTAATTATTTTCAATCAAGTCCTCAAATTCTTCTTATTAAAGTCCTATGAAACTTTACATTACCCTTGGTATCTCAATTCAACTTAATAACTCTACCTCTATAGCTAAAGAATTTTTATACCAAACTCATTTTGGAAAAACTCCGTAAATCAAAAATTTACGTTTTCTTAATTTTTCTTCTATTCCATATCCATTTTCAATCACTCTTAATACTATATTCTCTTTCATATATTTTTAGTTGGTCCATATTTCATCTAAATTAAATCATGTAAAAGAAATTTGAACAAATTTACTGTCGAAAATTTCTTAGAAATCGAGAACCGACAATTACCTCAAAATAGGATTTTCTTATCGGTTTCTTTTTCTTCACTATCCATTTGCCTTTCTAACTTCACATTAATCCTCAAATTATTTTTTTCTAATAATTTAGGATCCTAATTTAAGGTATACTCAATAAATTAAAAAAAAAAAATATTATAAAAATTCCATTATCTTTAATAATGTCTATTGTTTTTCTTAATATTCTTCTTTAAAAAATTATTTTTGAATATTCTCTTTATACCTTCTTAAACAAATTTGACCCATTTATTCTTCAATTAACTTTTCATTGCTATGATTCACTTACATCCATATAGTCTTTTGTATAGTCTTATGGATGATGTATTTTTAAACTGAATTCTTACTGATATATAATTGGATATGTTATTTATATTTTATAATTATTTTAGAATTTTTGGCAAAAATTGAGATAGATTTATATGAATTTTTATTTTTCTATCAGTATTTGAGGAATTGTTGGGTAGTTGTATTTGTGATTTTTTTTGGAAGTCTTAATGAAGTGCAAATTGAAAGATTTTTGGAGGTTGAGTTTTTGATATGTCACCTAATTGTTTTTAAATTTTAGTTAAGTTTTGAATTATTTTTTAGAGTCTAAAGCAAATTTAATTTTTGCTGCCATAAAGGATATTACAGGAAGAAAAAACTTATATTAAGATATTGTATTGCATATTATTTGCATATGTGTAATAAATAATATTTATATTTTTAATGCATATTTTTCATTAGGGAAGTTAGGTTCTAGTTGTTAATATGAAATATATGTATTCAAGTGCATATTTAGTTAATCAGAAGAATTTGTATGGTAGGCACCGCTATTTGGATAGTTTACAAATAGATGAGGACATGTGTGCTAATTTTGATAATTAATTAATGAATAGTTATTATGAAAAATTAATTGTTATTGTATTATTTGTATTAAGAGTCAGGGAACAAATTATTTTATGTGTGTATTTATTTTAATGCTACTATAAATTATTTGATATTGTCACGTCCTAAAAATTTGAAACGTAATGGTCCTAGGGTGTGGGATTAGTATAAACTACTTATACCCGTAGAACCTATTATTATCTATTATCTAATTAAACCATTGGTTACCAAATATCAATTTCAATGTAATTTTCCTTGTAATCTCAATATATTTCCCAATATGAATAGTATCAAGTTCAATGTTTTTAATATTTTCCAAAATACTCAACCTACATAGAAAATACACTTCTAATCTATCCTTATAACCTCACTATAATAATTCATTCACAATACCCATTCACATTAGCTAATTATTTCAATACTCACATAAGGTAATAATTATAAGGTAATAATTATTTTCATATATTATGAAATTAAATATCACATACATATATTATCTTACACATTTTATATCATTCTTCGCAGTTATAATTTTTTTCTATATAATTATTTTCAATATATATCCACACCTCAAATCCATAGAGCATTCTAAGAACCAACATGTATGAAGGACATAGTTATATTACTTGATATTATTAGTTCCAATGAGAGGAAGAAGAATGACTTTGGAACCACTACCACTATCTATTCCGTACTTGAAAAATATTAAACCACTAAAAGAGTGAGTATAAACTACTCAATGAGTCATAAACATATTATTATACATAAGGTTAGGTAAAATACTCATGTCATGTGGTATTCAAACTAGTGGGAACCAATGAATAGGTAAGGTAATCAATCAATAAAATAAATAATATTAATTTGGGTCACATATATCAATAGCTCAGTAGTCCAAATAAACTTAAACATAACAGATATAGGGCCTTGTAAAATAACTCGTAAAATACATAAGATTGATCGGACCTTATAGCTAGGACATTAGCCCATTCCTAGCAAGAGTCCCAATGAAAAGAATTCATTGTGCACAATGTTGATGGTACTTACCCATTACCCCATCAGTCATATGGTTATGTCACGTTATATCATCAGAAATTTAGCAAGTTAGGGTGCAATACTCATAATCACATAGTATGGTTTCCATGTAGGGAATATCAAATAAGAGTCATTAATCAATAAAGATTATGAGGTATCAAAGTGCTTCGGTCCAAATAATGACAATAAATAAATGGATTCAATAATTTTAGGAATGACTATAATCATGCATAATAGCATGTTTATGACTCACCTCAATTGTTAATTTAGCCAAAATACTTCAAAATCCCCAACTTGGATTTCATTGCTCCAAATAAGCACATATGCTCATCCTTTTCATCTTCATCATCTTTTCCATTTTTTTATGCACTACAATCAATTAAATATCAAATTAATAGTCAATTTTATTCCAATTTCCAATAATTAAACTCAATTTAAGTTTTCCTCTAAATTCTAGGGTTTGTATCTATGGATTTCCTTTAGTATTCACTACCGGTAGCCTTATTTTTTTATTTATATCTTAAGTTACAAATGTCCAATTACTTTGATTTTTTTATTATCTCTATTGTACCTTATTGTTTCAATTGGCCAGTTGGCATTTTATTTGAGCTCCTTATATCTATATATGTATTGATATGACAAAGCTACCTTAACGATAGGGTAGTGAGTAAATATTATCGCCATTGTGCACAATGCACTTTTAAAACCCTTGTTGGGAACGGGTAATGTCCTAGCCATAAGGCCTAGCTCGACCCGTCTTATGTAATTTTATTGATTTGAAATGAGATGAGATGTGTTCAAGGCCCATTATCTATTATATTTACATGCTATGAGTTTCCATTGGTTTATTGATCTTATTTGATCTTCTCATTGAGACTAATTGTTTAACCTTGATTGCTCTACCAATAATTGTCTTTTCTTTTTATTTATTTATGTATAAGTTAGGTATTTGGTATGTAGTTTATTGGATTGATCACTTGATCCTTCATTGTTTGCTGAATGAGCTACTTATTATCTATTTATTGAATATTTGTTATCTACCTAGCCTGAATGTATGGTAATATATATTTGACTCATCGAGTATTTTTATACTCACTCATTAGTGGTTTAATATTTTTCAGGTCAAGAGTAAGGAGTTCCCAAACTTTTTTCTTCAACTGGGACTAGATCATTTCTTCAACATAAATGTTAAAGTTGGTACTTTTTTTTTTATAATCCTAGAAGCTCCATAGTATTGTAATTAAGTAAAATAGTGATGTAAAATTTTATGTAAATAATAGATATAATTGTTATCCAGAATGCATGGTACATTGTGAATATGGAAATACAAAATGATAATGACAGATGAGATGAGATGATAAGTATAAAATTGTATTAACTGGTGATGATTATAATTCATAGCATGAGTTCTACGAATGGTTGTAGCTTTAAGCGCTTTCACATCTTACGACCGTCATGCCTTAAAATTGGGATGTGACATAAATACATTAAACTAATAAAAAATTTATATTTTAAAATTTTTTTGATAAATATAAAATATATATTTATATATATAAATAATAAATAGTAATATTGACCAATGATCAATAATAATTGCTGACAACCAATCATAATATTTGATATTCTATTAATGAAAAAAATATTTTATACTAAACAAATGGAAATCTATTCAAATTGAACTCGAAGTATTTTATATAATAACTAATATGATGAATAGGGATGACAGTGGAGTTGATATGGCGTTATTCGCACTCGCCCCGTTAAAAAAAAATTCTACCTATCTCGTTACTTGCCTCGCTTCAAGTATAAGGCGTGCAGGGCATAAGACAGGATGGGTAAAGCGGATATATCCGTTTATATGCCTATTTTACTAAATTTTTATATCAAATTAAAAAAATTAATAATAATATTAATATTAATAATATTGATATTGTTATTATTATTTTAATAATAATAATAAAAGGAAAGTTTAATAATAATAATAATAATGAGGGTAAAATACTATTTAGTCCTTGACTTTTAGCAAAATTAACACTTGAGTCTTCACTTTTTTAGAAAGTAGCTATTGGGTCCTTGACATTTGATTCTGTCATACAAATTGGTCCTTCCATTAGTTTTTTCTAGATTTTCCATCAAAAAAATTTAAAAATAAAATAAAATAATTTTTATTCTCAAAATATCCTCACCATCAATGTCACAACCCGATTTCGGATCGCGACGGTCCTATGGTGTGAGAGATACCGAGGCGACCGGCACTCGTAGAACCCATTAATCACTACAATGCAGTCACAATATTGCAGCGAAATATACATACACATCATTAATCATATAACAGTATATATAACCATTCACTCATATAAACACTATTCACTCTGCCACTCTGACATTCATTCTATAACTTTCTGTAAATACCATAATCATATCATTAATAATCTCCAATATTCCTATACATACATGTTCATATACTAACTATACCATACAAAACCTATGGAGCAGCTAGGATATGAACATATAAAATAATACAGTGTTCATAATATTACACTGACAAAAGATCTGCAGAATCCACAGAGAGTCAAAAGAGTAGGGATATCTGCCTCCTACTCTGCACCTGAGAGGGTAAATAGTGAGAGGGTGAGTATATATGATACTTAGTGAATCTAATATGCATCGACAAATGACAGGAAATGGAATATCAATAAACAATAGGCAGATGAAATAATAATATCAATCTACTCAGAATCTCTTTAATACAGAACTAAGTACAAAATATGACTATAAGTAATTAATCATATGAAGTAAGTACAGAATATGACTATAAATAAACAATCATATCAGTGGAATCAATATCGCATGAATAAGATGGAAATGACATATATAGAGCCATGAAATGCATAGAAATATGTCAAGTACAAATCACTATATATACATGTATAAACATAAGACTGTACAAGTCTTATGACTAAGACATCCCTTTCTAGTATAGGGTATCAATCAATACAATATACACAAAGCCGACAGCATGAACTCACTACCCTGTAAGAACGGTAGCTCTGTCAAATCACCTCAGAGTCAATAAAAGCAATAAACACATCAATAGATACAATTTCAAAATAATGGCATCGACAAGTATCTATAACTCATTAGAAATCAATTTAATGAGCATAAAGTCAATAAGACATTAATAATAATCGATTAAATGATGACCAAAGGTCTAGTTACCAATAATGGAAACAAACATAAATTGGTCATTTGTGGTCAAAAAGTTGACGCAATTGGCATGCCATTGTCGCTGGCAAAGGTGGCATTCAAATGGTTAGCCTACGGATTTTTTGGCATGGTTTTGGTGCAATATTAACATTGCCCCAATTATCAACAAACATATACATGGAAAGCAATTCATAGGCAACAATCACAACTCAATAATCTTCATCAAACATATCAATTTGGCATGGAAAATAAGTTGTCACAGCCTAACATTAGACTACGATGGTCCTAGGGTACGGGTAATGCCTAAGCCACCAGTACCTCGAAGAACCCATGCTTAAGCTTTTACATACATAACTTAACCTGTGATATATTTTAGGTGATAATTTTTTTTTAAAAACTATCATATTACCAAACATGCATGCAGAAAAACTGACAGAGTCTCCTTTGAAACTCTGACTTAAGCTATCCGCAAAACATAAAAAAATGCACTCCCAATATAACATACATCCCCTTATATCCTCCATTTATCAATTGCAACTCAAATTGCACTTCAATATTTTCATCCATATCATATAACACATATACATTTCATCTCAAATTCATATATCATATATATGTACAATATATACA
>CANXYC012193426.1:0-16885 GCA_948193065.1 Aleurites moluccanus | reverse complement strand
ATATAACATGATATCATATGATGATGATGTTATTATAGGAATTGTCTGATTTGAGTTGATCTCACCGTGACCCCATAGTTGGATTTTAAGAGAGGGGGTCAGCTCCCCATTTACGATAAACGAAAACATATATGTGATTAGATTTCACAGACATTTTTCATCATTGATGTTATGTATATTTATGGATAATTATATGTAATGTGACACTTCACGTAGAGTAATAAATGACCTACACGTTAAATTAAATTATATCAGCTCATTGAGTCGAATGCTCACCCTTGTTCAAATATGTTTTTTTATGGATGTTTTATATATTTATGGATGATTATATGTAATGTGACACTTCACGTAGAGTAATTAATGACCTGCATGTTAAATTAAATTATATAGTTTATTGAGTCGAATGCTCACCCTTGTTCAAATATGTTTTTTCTAGGTTTCGGGTTGAGCTCATAGAGATTAAGTTTTTAAGTTGAGTATTTCTGCCTTTTATTTCTCAGGCAGTGAAATTATTTTATTTTATTATGTAATTAATTCGTTTCATTGTATTTAAATCTCTAGAGCTCCACATTGTTATGTTTAGTGCTAAAATTATAGTCGTAATTTTATTATTACTCCGTTAAACATAAATTTTTGTAATTGATGATGTTAAGTGCATGATGTCAACCTTAAATGGCTAAGTAATGATATTAAGTTATGGAGATTATGTTTGACAAGTGGGCTTATAGTTTTTGTTTGTGATAGTTACATCTGTCATATTACAGTTTTGTCATACTACGGGTTTCAGAAGCATTATACTTTTCTATTCCCTAATGGCGATCACGTGTCTAATATGGTCGGGTCGTAACATTTGCCCTCAACACATCAATTACTGTTACTTCCATTTTGTTGTTCTGATTGTTCATGAAAATTGCAATGAAAAAATTTATTGAATGGTATCCAAGAATATAAAGGGATAACCAAAAAATAAAAGAGATATGTTAATTCATTATTGATAATGTAATTTAATTTAATGCAGTATGAAAAATTATTTGTTAATACATAAAAATTGTCATATAATTAATGCATTTTATAAATTAGAAAAGGGCAAAATAAACTTTATACTTTATGCCAAATCTATTTCCAGTAAATTTTCCTATCTAAATAAAACGTCTAAAATATAAATTTTATCTATATAAATGAAACGGAGAGAGTAACTAATTAACTACTAATTAGTGATAACTATTAACTATTAAATACTAACATGATGCTTTCTAATTACTGAACATCAATTACTAACTATTAATTTACATATTTCCATTAATTTTTTATTGCTCAACATAAAAAAATAAATAAATAAATCTATTTGCAAAAATTGTTACTAACTATTAAGAAATGAGAGGAATTAACGTAATATCATGAAAAATTATATATATATATATATATATATATATATATATATATATATATATATATTAAAGTGAAAAAAAAAAACAAGAATCTGTATGGATATCTTAATCAAATGTTAATTTTGTAAAGTTTTAACTATTAAAATAATTTATTGACTTATGAAATCATTTTCTTAAATAGTTTATTAACATTTATAATTTTATACAAATTAGAACTTAAACTTAATTTTTATGTTTATTTTGCAACAAAAGTTGCGTTATTACGCGTATTTCTTTATTAGTGTTTGATAATATGTGAATTATGTATTTTTTTAATGAAAATTAATGAATTTAATTTGTGTTCATAAAATATTAAAGTATTTACTTTTTTATGAATTAGATTTATATATTTTTTATAATATATTTTTGTTTTATAAAAATTTTTATTTTTATTTTTTTTTAAATTGATTTTTCCGATTTTCAAATCATATTAATATTACTGTATGAATATCTTTTCTCAGGAATATAAGTGTCACGACCCAAAATTTGGGTATTGTGACTAGTATATAATTAGACTCAAGCCTAACCATATAAATCTAACAAATACTATTCTTATAACATATATTATACAGTTCAACATTTAATCATGTACTTATATCCATATATTATAATTTAAGTATTATTTAAACAATTAATAATTTTGTGATTTTTTTTTTTTACAAAATAAGATTTGAGGTTTATTTCGTTAGCATTTTAGGGTATAGGTGGTTAATGCCATTAGTTAATGTTGATGTGGCACTAATATGACACATATGGACCTATTAATGATGATGTGGCGCTAACATAGATTTTTAAATTTTAAATTTTAAATTTTAAATTTTTTTACTTTTATTTTTTATTTTTTAATTTTAATTAATTAATTATTTTTTTAATTTTTAATTTTTTAATCTTTTAATTTATTCATATTAAGCCAACCAACATGACTTACTTTAACTGCCAATAAGGATTTATTTTATAAATTTCAATTTTTTTAAAAAAAATTTAATTATAAATAATTTTTAAATTAATAAAAAATAATTTCTAAATATACAAATTTATAGTATAAATAAGTTATTGAAATTGTTTAAGAAATTAAAAAAATTAATATCAATTAATACACAAATTTATTAAAAATATGTTGAATAAATATAGACATATAAAAAACATATAAAAAAATAATTCAGATAATATTAAATAATTAAATTCAAAAATAAATTAAATAAGTGAAAAATTAAAAATTAATGAGTGAAAAATTAAAAATTAGAAATGGTTAATTACTCTGACATCTCTGTATTTTTTCAAATTATGCTAAATTGTCTATATATTTCTTAAATTATACTAAAATGCTCCTGCATTTTTCTTCCATTAAAAATGAGGTTCTTGAGTTCTTTTTATCAGGGATATAAAAATACTAGCATTATGACCCTTGAATTTTAAGGACAACGAGTGATTCTTCTTGCTGGAGAAGAACTTATATAGTTTAATCAAGAAAAAACTTCTGAGATTTATAATATAGATGTGAAATATTATTTGAAAATTAGATTCAATTGGTGATAATGATGGTTGTGTATAGAGCATAATTGATAGTGGCGGTAGTGAAATAAGTGGCGAATGAAGTGTTTCCTTGAAATTCAGGATCATAAAACAGGGATGTTTATGATAAGCATAATCATTTTTAAAAATGAGGTTATTGCTACCATAAAATGATTAAAAAACCTCATTTTCTAACGAAAGTAAAATGTACAGATTTTTTAATATAATTTTAAAAATACAGGGATAATTTAATACAATTTAAAAAATACAGGGGCATCAAAGTAATTAATCCAATTATAAATTAAAAGTATCCTTAAATATTAAAAATTAAAAATCAACATAAGCACCACGTCAACTTCAGTGGGTCCATATGTGTCATCTCAGTGTCATATCAACATTAACTAATGGCGTTAGCCACCTAGAGCTAAAATGCTAATGGAATAAACTTCAGACACCATTTTGTCAAAAAAAAAAAAAAAAAAAAATCATAAACTCCAAAGTGAAAACCGCCTAAACCAAAGAGTTTTTTTTTTTGTATTTTACCCAAAATAACTTCACAATTTCATTCTCAATCCATAAAATTTATAATTTCATAATCACTACCCAACTCTTACCCCATACTCCCACCCCCACGGCATCCTTAGAGACGATGGTCTATCGTTGCTGGTGTCAATAGTTCGCCTCCACAACCACTATCACCAGCAATTTGCCACCTCCCCCACCCCTGATATTGGCATTGGTGGTCTATCACTATCATCACTACCGCTGTCACTAGTGACCCACTACCATCGTTGGCATCGGTGGTCTACCATAGCTAGCACTGGCTGTGGTGCCACCACCCCCTATAGCCACCTCCACAAGGGGGCGAAGTCAGGATTTTTTATCGTGGGGACCAACTTCTTTGAATTTGGTCATATTAATTTATCGGATATGTGTATATTTGTTATCGCAAGCCCCGAATCACCTTCAAAATTAAAGTTTGATACGTTTTTTTTCGAGCTTTCGAGTTTTTCTGGGACTAATTTAGTAGTTTCTGAATTTTTCAACCTTTTTTTGGTAAAAAAAATAAAGATATATTTTTAAAAAATTAAATAAAAAAATCAAAGTCTAAACTATTGCCTACTTAACAATTAACAAAGGAATTTTAAAATTATTGGATAAATTTCGAGTTTTCGATCGATCACAAATAATTCAAATACAATAATTTGCACAATCAAACATACAAAGTAAAAAACTTATAAAAAAAATAGTGCAATTGAAAAAATGAATAATTATGCAAATCTCAAAACAATTGATTAGAAAATATAATTAATCAATTAATTTTATGACATATTTGTGAATACATTATTTTTTTTTTAATTTTATATAATAATAAATTATATATTCACAAGAGACAAGTTAAAACAAGAATTGTAAATTTGAAAGAGATAAACTTTTCAATTATGTAAAGACGTATCATTTTTTTTTTTATATTGTTGAGAGTTGAAGAGATGAATAGAAATATAACATTTTTTTAGAGAGATAAAAAGATGAGGGAAGCATTAGCATGTGAGCTTTTTGTTTTTAGGGTAAAATAATTTTATTAGGCTTACAAAAACTTCTTTTGAGATTTTTTATGCTTATATATTTCATCTTATGTTTGTCATTATTATGTCATTAATTTTCATAGACTTAAAATTATAAACCTAACAAATTAATCTAATATCTTATATATTTTACAATATATTAACCTCATTTATTCTATATATATATATTTTCAAAAAATGTCCCTCGTTACCATTGATAGTGCTTCACCACCATTATCATTGTTTTTCTCATCATCACCATTAATTTATATTTAATTTCAATTCTAATTCTAATTTCTTATATGATATAAATTTTAAAATTCTAAATAATTAAAATTCAAATTAAAAATCTCAATCTTAATTTCAATTATAAATTCTGACTCTAAACGGATCCTTAAGAAAAAAAAAAAAAAAAAAAAAACTAGTCTTTCTTTTCAAAGGATAAAAAAAGAGCTATTTAGTCATTCAATTAATAATTTATAAAAAATATTTTGATTAAATTTTTTGTATTTTAGAAAATATTATTAATAAAATTTAAGCTTTTTTAATTTAGAAAAAGACACTTTTTGAAAAAAATGAAAATGAATAATTTTTATTTTTTTAAAAAATAAGATAGACACTATTATTAACAAAATAATGCATTTCATTTAACCATATAATTATAAATTTGATTTACATATTTTATTTTGATATTAAATATTTAAAATATTAAAAAATAATTTAAATTTAATATAATATTATTAATTTTTTTTTTAAAACATCCTAATTATAATTACTGAAAATAACAAAATAAATTAAAAATATATACTAAAAAAAAAAGATAGAGATAAGCCAGCGGCCGCTAGGGTTTTTTTTTCAGTTATAAACCATTGCTTGCGCGCCTCTTTGCCAATCTTCTTCTTCTTCTGTATGTAGAAGAGAGAGAGATTGAGAGACAAATGGAAGAATCAGTAGAGACGGAAAGGGCAAGGCCAATTTTCAGAGATATTAGACGCTATTTCTGTGATTACTGTGGAATTTGTAGATCTAAGAAATCTCTTATCACTTCTCACATTCAAAATCATCACAAGGTTCTTTGTTTCTCTATTTTTCTTGCCTTTATTATATTTTCTGTACGTGGTTCTATTGAATTACCATGCAATGCGAATTGAGTTGTTAATGTTATATAAATCTGAAGCTGGAATATTTGTTTTTAATTGACTTCTTTTGAAATAATTATTCTCATCCTTTTCTATTTAATTTTTAGGATGAGATGGAGGAGGAAAATGCCGAGGGAGAAGAAGAAATAGAAGGAGTAAAGTCCAATACTTGCCAAGAATGTGGTGCCAGTTTCAAAAAGCCTGCATATCTCAAACAACACATACAAAGTCATTCACTTGAGGTATTTTAGCTATTAGACACTTATCATTTACTTTTCTGGGTTGAAAATGATCTCCCTTTTTGAAATATGTGTATAGTTGCTAGATTGCTTAGTATAATGCTAATTGCAGAAGGGTTATGCCAAAAACAAATAATCTGTCCGAGTTTTACTGGTTTTTGCTGTTCAATAATCAGTAATTCACTACAACATGCAGATCTTGATCAGAACTGGAGCTCCTATGCTCGAGTAGAAATGTATTATTGTATATGATCTGCTATTTGTTCCTCAACATCTTTGAGTTGTGTTTTCTGTTTTGGCATCATCACCTTATGGAAGATATGCAAAGACTTTGTTCTTTGGTAGTTACATATTCAGTTAACTGCTTTGAGATTGCATTATTTTTAGCATATGCAGCTATTGAAAATTAATAATTTTGCAGGAGAATTTTTTTCTTTTTCTAATGAAAAACACCTGATGTGACGGCGTGAAGCATTGGATCCCACACAAGAACTCCAAAATGCTAGAGGCTGCAAGTCTGGACTTGAATGGACTAGTATCAGGTTGGGAGACCTCCTGAGAAGCTCCATCAAGTGAGCCTCAATCACGCAGTGGTTGAATGAGGTTTGAGGGATTCTTTATGCATGCAATGAGTTGTGGTTAATTATCAAACATAGTCATTGTTTCTTATGTTGCTGCCTTATTTCTAATCTCGTAGAGGCCATATGTCTGTTCGGTTGATGATTGCCATGCCAGCTACAGGAGGAAAGATCATTTAACTCGCCATCTTCTTATGCACATAGGAAAACTCTTTAAGTGCCCGGTTGAGAATTGCAATCGTGAATTTGTTTTCCAGGGCAATGTGAAAAGACATGTTAATGAGCTTCATCATGAGAATTCTCCCCCTAAAGTTGGTGAGAAGCAGTTTGTTTGCCAGGAAAATGGTTGTGGAAAGGTGTTTAGATATTTGTCAAAGCTGCGAAAACATGAGGATTCTCATGGTAAGTTTCTTTGCATCCAATCTGTTGTTTTCTACCCTTATTTTTAAGAAATAAACTTTCAGACCTCTTCGTATAATTTGGTTGGATGTATACACAGGTTTAATATATGTGTACATGTGTGCCTGTTTGTGTATGTATTTGTCCAATATGATTTTTCTTAAGAGAGTCATGATTGATACATTGATTTTTAATCTTGGCCATTTATTGATCTTTCAATCTCTAATGAATGTCTTCACTGCTGTAGTTAAATTGGATACAGTGGAGGCAATCTGTGGTGAACCAGGCTGTATGAAGCATTTTTCCAATGTTCAATGTCTTAGGGCCCACATCCAATCATGCCACAGATACATGACTTGTGATATTTGTGGGACAAAGCAGTTGAAAAAGAACTTTAAGAGGCATCTCCGCACCCATAAATCTGGTGGCAATTCAATGGAGAGAATCAAATGTCATTTTGAAGATTGTCACCACACGTTTTCAAATGTGAGATGCTGCTTTCATTCTCATATTCTGTTTGTTTTATTGATATATAACTCTTCTCTGGCAAGTTGAAACTGATCTCACATTTTCTTTTTATCTGCAGAAAACAAACCTTAATCAGCATGTCAAGGCTGTGCACCTTGGAGTGAGACCTTTTACTTGTGGATTTCCAGGTTGTGATATGAGATTTGCATACAAGCATGTCAGAGATAAACATGAAAAGTCTGCATGTCATGTCTATACTCCTGTAAGTTTTATTTTCAGATCTTCCAAAGGAAAGCTATGTTTGTCAATTTCTAAGCTTCCTGACAGGGTTTGCAAAGGAACTGATGTTCTAGTCTTGATTGCCTTGTAGCAGGGCGACTTTGAAGAGTCTGATGAACAATTCCGGTCAAGGCCACGAGGTGGGAGGAAGAGGAAATGTCCTACTGTTGAAATGCTGATACGCAAGAGGGTTACTCCACCATCTGATTTGGATGAGTGCCACTCTTGGTTTCAGTCAATGGAGAGTCAGGACCGGTTGTGAGTGCCGCTGACCACCATTTTTTTTTAAGTGTAGACAATCAGGAAGTTAGCTGTATGTGAAATGTATAGTTCCTCTGTTATATTCTGCTGTTGTCTGTCGTTACTCTTACAAGCCATGGACTGTCAGGCGCACTTATTTTGTAAATCATGATTTTGTGCTGTCACATATTATTGGTGATATAGAGTTATTTTTAATTGATTTTTACCTGTTCTTCTCTCATTCTGGGCGATATGAAGCTGGTTGAATCAGTCACATTGTTTCTACCTGATGATTTTCTTTTGTTGGCTCCATTGGTTTTTTTTTATCCCTTCCCTCTACCCATCCTTGCATCTTTCTGATGATGGACTAATATCCCATAAAAGATAATGGCAATGTGGTTTTCTGTATCCCATAAAAAGATTTGATTTTTTATTTTGAACAAGGATTCATTGCATGATACTAAAATCTAAAGGAACTTGAGATCCAGCCAGATTGCATTTAATGGCCAAGCTAAACCAACACGCAACCCTATTAGAGAGAAGGCAGAGACTTTTTTTTTGTAAGAGAAGCTTCTCTTAGACCTACTAAAGAATTTTAGAACAAAAAATTTTTTGACACAAGCAATTATAATTAGATATTTTCATGAGTTTAAAATTCAACATTATTATTATTATTTGCATTGAGGATAGAGGATTTAAATTTGAAAAATATTTTCTAAATTTAGATCCGGGCCCGAGCAAGTCTAACCCTCAAATTTAAAAACATCAAATTTGTAAAAAGTTTGGTTTGTAATTTAATGGGGCGTGTGTGTATTCCAACTAGTCAGACCAGCCCATTTCAAAGGGACTGTAATTACTGAGCTGCGAAGCACAAATAAAAATAAAAGCAAATACTTGGCGCTGGTGAAGCGGCCATTCCCCTGTTGTCTAACAGCGTAGATGGCTTGCATAATATTTTCTTGTTCTGCAGCTGCATCAACCCTGGCACTTGTCTCCGCTGACTCCCTCCCAACTCAATCATCTTCCTCTGGCAAATCCACTCCACTTTTATGGGTCTCTTCATTTCCTCGCTTAAATATCTCTATCAATAGCAATTCACTCTCAATCCCTCCTAATCTCACTCTCAACAACAAGGTATGCACTTTCTTCTTCAATCTCTAAAACCCTTTTGGTTAATATGATAACTTGTCAAAACTTGAGTTGGGTTCTCTTGGTTTGGTGCTACATGAGATAATTTTGGAGTTTTAATGTTTTCCTGGGAACCAAACAGAGGAGTATAAGAATTTGTCTTTTCAAGACCTTATTTATTGCCCTTACTTTATACTTCGTTAAAAGAGTAATCGTTATTTGCTTGCTTATTTTTGCTGAAAATTATATTGTAGAATGAAAAATATGTAATAAATTGTAGGGGAAGTGTTAAATTTGGGTGCATTGTACAGTGCAAAGGCCCTACAATGGTTATATGGGGATTATGTGAGGAGCTTTATGTGCACATAAAGCTTTGTCCCTTTTCACTTAACAACTAGGATTTAGGGGTATATACAGTTTTATACTCGAGGTGGTGAAAGAGGCTCCATTAAATGTGACGGGATTCAATAAAACTTGCATTTGGATGGAAGGGATTTGACTTAGATAATGTATTGGTTTTCTTTGATTCATTAGATTCGTAGATCAGGTTTGGTTCACTAAAGTGGGTAACAAATCTTATATGAGTGTAGATTTATAATACCTTTAAATGTGTAATTTCAAATTTATTGCAATTATGTTTTCAACTAAATTCGAATTTAATATTTATTCATTAATTTAAATAATTAAAAAATTGGCTAACTTTCATTAAAGCAATTTAAATCGAAATTATTAGATAGAACTGAACTGCGACATCATTATTTTTAGATGGCAGTCCATTTTTTAATTAGGCAGTAGAAAACTGGGCAATTAATATTTTTATAGTTTTGACTTGGAAAACGAAGAGACAACACAGATGAAAATAAACTCTGCAACTCATGATTTACAACAATGGCTATCTAGCCCAAGTCTGGTTCTAATATGCTTTCTCTCTCCACTAATACCCAACTCTCTCTCTCTCTCTCTCTCTCTCTTTCATATGCCTCACTCTGACCTTTAAATTATCCCCTTAATCTCTGCTGTCATTTTACTCATCACCTACCAATCACCGCCGCTCCAAGCCTTTGAATCAAATTCACATTTTGCCTTTCACTTCTTTTTCACCATCCTTAACTCTCATAATCTCCATTCATATCTTATTTTGAAATTCACTTTGAAGGAAAAAAAGAAATATCTTGAGATAAAAAAATTAAGATGTGGATTTGTGTGATCTGTGAAAGTTAAACAAAAGGGAAATAAACACAAATTTTTAAAATTTGCAATATTGAAATTGAAATCAATAATGTAAAGATAATATCAAACAACCAAAAACTCTATGGATGAGTTTTTTTCTTTTGAATACTTGGCCAATAGTTCTCTATAGGCTATAGATTTCAAATCTCATTTTCTGTTTGAGTGAAATAGTATTATTTCTTAATAGTTTTTGATCTTGCCCATCCATAGTAATAAACTGAACCACATAAAAATGGTAGCTGCTTCATCGTTAATGTGAGGAAGGATAAATGGAAAAAGAAAAAAAAAATAAAGAAAATGAGGCAAAAGTTGAGATTGAGATTGTAAATAAACTGGTTCAGAGGAATGTGGAGATGAATAGGACGAAGAGACAATAAATACAATCCACACGGGAATAAAAAGAAACGTGTCAAGTTATAATTTGGATGGGAGTGCCCGCTTACCATGTCCTGCTGGCAAGGAATAATTTCTCTTAAAATGAAATCGTATTCATATCCCTTATTTGAATCACGTCATTCAGACGTAGCAGAACATATTTTTAAGTTCACTGTTAATTTTGTAGAGCTAAAGAAAATTAGATTTCATTGTTAGATTTTGGCACACATGGTTGATTATTCAAAATCTGCAATTACTAGGGTGCAATACAACAATTGGCATAGAGTAGAACTTCTCAACAAACTCATCCTGTGGTATTAAGTACAATTCAAATCTGACTCAAAATCCTCATTCAATTGAATTCATTGCAATTGTTCATAAAGAATTTCCCTTTTCCTTTTCTTCTTTCTGACCTCCTTTGTCAATGAGGGTCAAAAGAAATAATGAAACTTTCTTTAGTCTTAACGAAGCCCAAATCCTTATTTTTGGTTTCAGAAAACTGTGATGGTGGTTTAAAATGTCAGATGAAATGCCTTATCTTATAGAGGTTCTGGAACATGAAGATGTTACCTTGTAGGTAAGTCTCTGATGGTGGATTCAAGAGGGAAAAATTTCTACAACTATGTAGTTCAATTAAATTTTGTTACTAATATTGTAATATTACCTGCTAAAAAATAAGTTGGAATCTCGACAGAATAAAATCTCATTCACAGTAATAGGCTAGACTACCACAGTACCAGAAGTGAGAAGCTTCTTCATTCTGAGGGTCATACAAAGTAGTAATGCATAACATAGTTCAGCATTGATCATTCCTGAATTGTTTTCATTCACTTTTGAGTTATCACCACATTTCAAAAATAAGTAGTTCATCTTCAGTCTTATGAAACAAGTCTAATATTTGGAATTGGCTGGAGGCAATTGGTATTATAAATTATGGAATGATTTTGGAAGGTCGAGCTAATTCCAAGATGTGCCTTAACTTTTCAATAATAAAATTGAGTGTCAATTGTTCTTATTGTAAATTTACCAAGGTTCACCAAGTGAAATTCTCTGCCTTATTGTAGACCTCATAACTGGTTTTGAAGAAAAAAAAAATAATCAGTTACTAGTCTGAGTTGAAGAGTTGTTAACAATAGTGTGCAGGTTTAAGAACAAAAATCTTGCCAACTGTAGTGATATTGATGTGCAAAATAATTACTAAAAATGAAGTTTAATGTTGAACATTAATACAAGAGTTGTTGTCAAGGATCAATGTCCTCTGAACTAGGCCTTTATAGGATTAATATAGAAAATTTTTCGCGCAGTTGGAGAGATGCTTAATTGGTTGCCAATTTTTAGACAGCATGGCTTGCTGCTTTGCCTGGAGATTTGGTGGGTAAACAGATTCTTAATGTGATTCATGTCATGAGCGTTGGCTTTCTCAAGATGCTGAAGTTCCTAACTTTTATCAAATAGATTTGGCACAACCCTCGTGCTTCCCCTCCTCCCTCTTCACTTTCTGGAATTGGGACGGAGGATGTGGTCTTTTGCTTACTGGTTGGTTTGTCAAGGGCATTAAGGTAATGATTGCAACTTTTTTCCATCTTTAAGTTGCTGCAAAGGTTTGAATTTAAAATCTACATTAACCGACCCCTATCCGCTTGAGTTCAAGCCAGAGGACAATTGTTGTAGTTGCGGGTTATTTTTGTTGCAAAAGGAATAGTTCAATACTTCTTAAGGAGTGGTAAATTAATTCAGTCTTCCCAGCATTCTACTTTATGTGGTAGGAGAGTTGATTAGTCCAGTCTTTCATTGTAGGCTGTGGGCTGGAAGAGAGGGATTGACTGGGTTATATCAGCGACACTTAACCTTAGTTTTTTACATTCTACATGAGTGTGCTGACCTGAGGAAGCTTATTGGGTTGATCACATGGTAGCAGAACTTGGTGCACATAGTTTTTTTATATGAACCTAAGTCGTTTGTGTTGAATGGATTACTACTGAGTACAGACCGTTTGTCGCTTTTTATGAGAGAAATACAACATATTAAAGAAAAAAGAAGAAATGCAGCTTCGAAGATAAGGTAAAACACAAAACAATAGCAGTAAAAAACAAAACAATAGCGAAACGAGTACAAAGTACCAACACACACAAGCAAGATTAATGGACTAGTGGAAAGCAACCTACTAAAGTATAAGCCCAAGAGAAACCATAGTTGCGAGTTCCATGGGTGATCTCTCTCTCTTCAAAGAGAATGAATATGATTGAAGGGTTCATAATTCCCTTTGATTAATGGCTATTCACATTTGAGAAACCAATTTGTTTGTTCTCTCTCTTTCAACCTTTGCTAGTGCTTGCTTTGCCAAGTTGAAGAATAGTATTACCCATGGATTTAGCGGCCGTTATGTAACAGAATATAAGAGTGGTATTACAGTTAACGGAAAAAAAAAATTATTTGAATAACGGCCGTTAATACTGTTACGTAACGACGTAACGGATTTGCATTATTTTTTTTTTCTATTTTCATATTTTTTTTGTCTTTTCTTTTCCTTTGGTAAAAAATATATACATGTTAAATCTTTATTTATAGAGTATTATGTTTATTAACTCTTAGATTTAATGATTTTTGTTAAAATTTCTCATTTGTAATTTTTTGTGAAAAATTGCATAGCAATTCGCCGTTGCCGATATGTTATGGCCGCGATGATGCCGTTATCGTTACACGCCACCGCTACCGTGATTTAAATATATGGTATTACCAGCTCATTCGTGGTATTTTTGATACTTATCTTTGAATATTGCATGTTAAAAGTGTAAAACATGTATGTGGACTTTATTCCTGTATTTTCATTTATGGTTGGTAGCTGGTCTTTTTCTTCCACCAGTTTCTCTTCCAAGCAGTAATTTGCAGGCAGCATGTAGCTAATGGTTTGAATTAACTCCTATTAACAAACTAAGGGAACTGTTAGGTCTACTTTTCTTAATTATTTATGAGGACTTAAATCATAAAATATTATGCTTCCAAATTCTGATTCCCTTTTTCCTCGGGATTTGTCTGCAAAATATTGAGAATTGCTCGGTTGGGAAATGATACTACTTTAATCTCCGTCGACAAGACATGTACTTATTATTATCTCTTATGAATACTGCATTTCAGAATCTAAGGGTCAACAAAATCATCCTAGAAATTGAATGCTTACTGTGATGTGAGGTTGTCTCTTTACACTTATTGTCGTTTTGATCATTGGTTTTAATCATGCTTTGTGTATTGATGGAGAATGAAATGATAATTCAGTAAGTTGTTATATTTTTGGAACAAGGAATTATTCAGTGCATCTTGCACTCACAGTTACATGGAATCCATATGAAATTATGGAGGGTGGATCCCACATAATTGTGAGTGAGGATGCAACGCACTGGGAAATTGAATAATTTACCATCAAAACATCTGTAAATCTTAAATTAATTCCATTATCAGAAAACCTTGTACAAGATATGGAGATCTAATATTTGTTTAAAATATCTGCAGAATTATTTCATTCAAGCTTCAAAAAAACCCAACAGGAAATCATGGAAACAGAGGACAGACATGTACATGAGGCCATTCTTACTGAATGTTTTCTTCTCAAAGAGTTTCATTCATGCAAAAGTTATGCACCGGAGAACGAGCAAAGTGATATCAGTTGCTACGACGAACGCCAAGGATATTAGAAGCAACTTGCCGTCACTTACAGATCACAATGCCTGTAGAGTTATAGGGAAGCTTATCGCTGAGCGATCATAGGAAGCTGATGATTATGCAATGTCTTATGAATCTAGAAAGAATGAGCGAATTGAAGGGAAGCTTGGCCGTTGTAAATGACATGAAAAAATGTATTTTCTTGCCTCAATTGCCTCTACTAATTGATACCTATAGGAGCTTTAGCTTTTCAAATTAAACTAGATGTTTTGCTAAATACATTGAGATTAGTCTTAAAATGCACTTTGGTCCTTACCATTTTAAAATTAATAATTTTAATTTACGATTTAATTCTATTAAAAAATTTATTTCATTTGTAAATAAATTTTATTAGTAAATAAATTTTAAAGAGAATTCATTTCATGTTTGATATATTAAATAATAAATATAAAATTCATTTCAAATGAAATGAATATTGTATTTAATGTAATTTTAAAATTCATTTGGTTAAAAATACCTCTATAAATGTATTATTTATTTACTTATTTTCTTTTTAAAATTTTCGTACTATATTAATGAAAATATAATTATTTAAAACTCAATTTAATATTTATTAATAATACATTTTTATATATACTATTTTTTCAAAAACAAAATACAATCCATAAATAATTAAATTTATTAAGGGTTTTGTATTTGTGAAAAAATTTGAAGAAAAAGTAATTATAAAGTAAAAAAATATAATAAAAATAAAAATCTATAAGATATAAATCAAAATATATAAAAAATAAATAAAACTAAAAAAGGAAGAAAAAATAAAATATGAAGGGTCAAATAAATAAAAGTTTCAAATTTATTATCAATACATTTTTATCTACCAACATATAAAAAATAAAATATTAAATTTAATAGGGGTATTTTAGTTTTATAAAATTTATTGATTTTACATTATGAAATTCATTTAGAAATACTAATTATTTTTATAGAATTTTATTTAATTATTTTCAATTTTACAGATTCAATTATTTAAAATTTTAAATAAATTTGAATTTAAAACAAATATAAAATTATAGATTTACAAATGAATTCCATAAAATTTTATAAAATTTATTTATATCAAATAAGGAGTTAATCATTATCAATATTCCGTCTCAAATTAATAATCAACGTTATTTTTACATATATATTAAGAAAATTAATTAATATCCTGTAAATATTTTAAAATATCTTTACTCTTAATAATAAAACATCAGTTTTCTTCACTCCTTAATGATAAAATATCCATTTTCTTCACTCCTTAATAATAAAATAAAAAATTTCAAACTAGTACTCTAAAGATACTCGTTAAAAACAGTTAATTTAAATAAAATATATTTATAAAATAACTATATTAAAGAAATATAAATAAATTGATATAAAAAAAAATAAGTCAGATGAAAAAAAAATTTAAAAGAATTATATTTCATTATAATTATTGTCATTTTAAATGAATGGTAAAAATTTTTATTTTTTTATTTTATTTTTAAATTTATTTATTTAATATTATCTTAATTAATTTTATTATTCTTGATTACAAGTGTGTAAGCCTTGAACAACTTTATTGACTATTATAAATCAATGTACCCAAAATGGACTAAGAAAAAATTATGTACTGCATTAATGTTTCAGCATTTAGCTTCCAATCAAAGAAAGATTATTTTTCAAATTTTATATTATTCACATATAAAAATTAGAAAAAAGAATTGGTATTCATACAATAGAAATTTTTAATTTCATTTTTATATATTTTATTTAAGAATTCTGAACACCGTTGTAATGATTCTTCTTTGAAAACTATGGAAAATCAATAAATAAAATCAACAACATAAGAGTACATTTTTCCTGACAACACATTTCAAACTCCAATAATTTGTCACTCCTTCTAAAGTCATGAACCTTAATAATGTAGCCGCATACATATTTTAAGTTTTATCAAAAATTTCAAATTTTCACTGACACTCGTAAAAAATCATATTGAGAAAAAATTATTAAGTAAAATTAAGATAATTTATATTTAAATACCTTTACACTTCAATCATATATTATTATTTTATCTAATAATTTTTTTCAAATAATAATTATTCTTTTTTTGAAATATATACTCCCTCTGTCTTAAAAAATAATTTTATTATTTTTTCATCCATCCTAAAATATAGTTATTTTTTATTTTTTAGATATTAGTTTAATAGATAAATGTCAAACGTATCTTTTATTAATTCACATTAATATCATTACACATATTAATTATATTTTTATTTTTTCTATATTAAAATTATAAATTAGCTAAAAATATCAATACTTTAATTATTATAAATATTGAAAAATAGAAAAAATATTGAAAATTGTATAATATAAATATTTTAAATAAAAATATTTTAGAAATAAAATGATAAAATTAACGTAATAAACTATAAAATAATTAAAATTTTTAATTCACGTGTAAAATTAAATAGACTTATTTTTTGAGATGGGGAAATATATATATATATATATATATATATATATATATATATATATATATATATATATATATATATATATATATTAAAAAAAAATATATATATATAATAACATATGATAGATATCTATTTTTGTGTGAAATTTTTAATA
>CANXYC012193254.1:0-12374 GCA_948193065.1 Aleurites moluccanus | reverse complement strand
CCATCAAACTTGTCCATGCTAGGCATTTTGAACTTTTGGGGAACCCTAGCATTTGGGAATAGAGTAAGTGAATCCACGTCAATCAAGTCTTCGTGCTTTTTGATATTTTTCAGAAGCCTTTCCATGGGTTCGAATTTGTCCATCAACTTCTTGGTTTCTGCTGAGTTGGGATTCTCTCCTCCATGAAAAAGATTCGGGGAGGATGGCAAATTGATAGTAGGTGGTGGAATGGCAGTTTCAGGAGCTCTCCCATTATTTGTCAGATCAATAACAGGGTTTGGTAGAAGGGATGAAGATGTATTAGGAGCATCAACTTGAGGGGCATTTGCTCCTTGGCCCATCATGGTTTTCACCTCACTAAGGATGGATTGGCGTTGTGTGTCAAGGGCATGGCTTAGGGCAACCTGGAAGTTATACTCTTGCTTCTTGAGTAGGCCAGCTAACATTACTTCTATGGCCTCCATACCGGGTGCTGTGCTTTCCATTTGTACCTTAAAAACAGGAACATTCATCATTAGGTCAGGGTGGTCCAAAACCTAAACAAGGATGGAAAAAAAGAGAAGGTTTGAGGATGCTTATGGGTGGTCTAATGGGTTCAAAGTTTTGGGCTTTGGGTTTTGTGGGTGGTCTAATGGGTTCAAAGCTTTGGTTTTAACCATTGACTCATTGGTTCTTAGTCCACAAAATGCATGAATGCATGGTTATGCTTGGATGCATGTATGCATGAAGAAAACAGCTTTCATGATGACAGGTTAACATTATTATGGTTCATGGGCCCTAAGGTCCAAGGTCTAATGTCGATTACATGAAGGCTAGGTGGCTTGGTTTAAGGGTACCCGTCACACTAAAGCAGTGATATACCTAACCACATGTGAAACAACGAGTTTCGCCTGGGTCCAACAGTACTACTGCTCGTTACACATCAAAGAAATCTTTGAAGATTCGTAGCGGGGTGGATGCTTTTGCTATCTCCCAACATACTCAAAGAGAGTTGTCGGATCAATGCTACTCGCTATCCAAAGGTTGAATTTTGTAACTGGTGATGTAGTGATGCATGAAAATCAAGGTTAAACCCAAAGCCAAGTAAAAAGTTATTTTTGAAAAGATTTTCAACTAATTGGTAGTCCTCCTTAATTTTTGAAAAAAGTTTACTCCCTAGTGGAGTCGCCAGCTGTGAGACCTCGCCTGAGCGCCTCCTTCTGGGCCCGCCCTCTTCGAGAAGGGAGGAGAGAGAGCATTGGGGCATCAGAGCGCTCATATAGGGGCAATTTCTCATGGAGGAGAAAAGCTTAGCGCCTTTTATTTCAAAACGATTTTGAAGTTTTGAAGTCGCCACCTTAAGTTATTTTTGTAGGGAAAATTTAAGGTAAAACCCCATTTTGACTCTAATTTTATCCCAAAGGAAAAAGTGCACTAGTCCTTGAAACCAAAGAGAATTCGGGGACTAGGTTTTCGGTTGAACTTGGCTTTCAATTTTAACATTGATTTAAAATGATTTTCATGAACAATTAAATAAATGACATATAGGATGTATGAACAAGTAATTAAATGGATGAACAATATAATCAAGAAAAGCAATTAAAAGAAAGATATAAAAGTGAATAATTACATCTTAAATACCTTAAAAATAGGGGATATCAACTCTAGCCCTTATGGGTTCTAGGTTGATCACACATTCCCCAAATAATATACAACAAATAAAGTTAAGCAAATAATTAAGAGAAAAGAGAAGGTTTTGTCATTTTTTGGATTTGAAGCTTTCATACAGCTTGCCTGCGTATCCCGTCGAATAGGAATCAAAATCCACGCAGTTCTTCCTTCTCGCGAAGGAGGGTTGATTTTATGCCCAATTTATCATGTTTGATTCTTTATTTTAATGCTTTATCAAAATAAAGAGGATGAGTTAGAAAACATACCTTTGCCCTAGCTTCTAGGGATGCTAGCCGACGGAGTGTTCTTCCGGAGCGGAGTTCCACCTTGGATCGGATGGCGCCTCAAGTTGATGAGTCGGGATGCCTTCTTAGCTCTTAAGAAAGCAAATTGGCATAGGGACCTTGCTTTGAGTAAAGATTCAACTGAGAGGCTCAATACGCCCCTAATAGCAACTCTTTTAAATCAAAAGAGAGCTAAAGAAGAAGAAAATATCACTTGGAGAGGAAAAAAGACGAAATCTATTGACGAAAACGATTTCTTGATCTTTTTTCCTTGCCTTTTGTGAGTCTCGGCATGCTTTGAGCCGTTGTTCTTCTTTGGAAGGTGGGGGGAGGCTCTCTACTTATAATAGGAGCTCCAGGGGTCAATTCCCATCCATTTTTGATGTGGGAATCGCAGAAAATAGGATGAAACTCATCGTTGCCGCCGGTAAGGGGAGTCACTGCGGCCAGAAAGGGAGGGCGGCACCACTCCAGTGTCTTGGCGGCACAGGCCCTAAGGGAGGGCGGTGCCGCAGTAGGGGATTCCTGGGCTTGGCGGCTGCTGCCCGCCGCCACCCCCCTCTGGCAGCAATACCAAGCCTAGAGGGTGGTAATAGTGTCCCGACTTTATTCTGAGGCCGTTCTGGGTCCGTCTGGGTGCAAGTTTGGTTCCGGGGAATGTCGTTCGAGTCGATGCGAGTCCAAGGGATGTAAAAATGAGTGTTCACACTTGCCAATCTGCCTCAGCAAAGCTACCTCGCATAAGCCAGCTCACCATTCCCATTTCGTGCTTCCCAGCTCCCTAAACTGATCCTGCAATGCCACTTCCCTATTCCAACTCGCATATGCTGCCTCACCAGACTCTCTTTGTGAACTCTTCCTCGTATATGCCACCTCGGCAATGCTTCTTCTCCTATTCGCCTCTTTGCTTCACTTATCTCCCTCTTCGCAAAACTCTTCTTCGCGAACTGCCACTTCTCACATTCCCTCTTCGCATAATGCCTCTTTACATAATGCCACCTCGTCTTTCCTCTTAGTCAAACCTCTTTGCCAAATCCTCTTCGCCAAACCTCTTCGCTAAACTCTCTTTGCCAAACCTCTTCACCAAATCCTCTTCGCCAAACCTCTTCGCACATGCCACCTCGCATATGCCTCTTCTCCAATTTCCACTTCGACAATTATCACCTTGCCACTTCGCCATTTCGCCACTTCGCATTGCCATCTCGCAAAATGCCACTCCGTATTTTGCTGGCAAACCATACCAAGACTTTGCTAAGTTGAAACCTTTCCTGGATAACTTACACTTAACCAGCTCGCAAATGAGCTTCGAATAGCCAAACTTACTAATTCTTTTTGCCACTTAAAATAGACATACAAAGGCTCAACATATCAAAAATCCAAATCATGAAAGCAACTATAATGACCATGATGACTCTCCAAATTCAACCAGAGTTACTGCCCAAAATCCAAAGAAACATACCTGAGAAAATCCATTTTCCACTGAGATATACTCATCCAAAAATTATGAAATTTTACATCCAATATCATAACACACAAAGGAACATTTTTCATGTTTACACCTTTGGCTAAATTTGTCTCAGTCATTCCCAGTAAATTCAAACAGATACTGACTTCATGCAGAAATACTCAACCAGACCAGTCCTACTCAAATAGATATAACTATAGGTAATACATAAACTCACAACTTTCATGTTTTACACTTTACCAAATTATTTCTTTAAGATCATACAATTATCATCACAAAATCCTGCAACTGCAAATCAGAAATTCTGGAATTCTCAAACATTCATATTTGAAATTAATCAACTCTCGAAACATATAATTTAATAAAAATACAACAAAATGGACATATATTACAAAAGTACATGAATATGGAAATACCATAAGGTTAAGCTTTCATTAACATAAGTGCTCACAATCGAATAGTACTGTCAAATCATATGATAGAACTACAGAGTGCATCAATAGCCTTGCTACCTTATCACAACATAGTGCATCAGTAGCCTTGCTACCTTATCACAAACATATGCTTGGATGGGCATGCGCCTAGAGCTCATGGTCCCATCTAGGTAGAACACTGATAAAAACCCTATCAACTAGGTTCCCAAAGTGTATAATGGACCAATGAATTTACTCTCATTGGAAAAAGCAGTCTATTCATAAGCATATCATGGGTCATATAGTTTGAATTCCACAAGAATCATATTGGTCGTAAGACCATCAACATATAACATAATTTATTCAAATTAAAAACTGGGTTTCATATGAACTTGGTCTAAGGAATAATGACCAAGTCATTTTCAACATATAAGGTAATCATATGAAACAAATTTTCATTTGTTTAAGAACATTAACGAAATTTCATAATGTAGGTACATAATACAATATTTCGAAACATGAGGTTCATATGGATAAATATTAGGAAGGATTGAACATTCAATCTCAAAGAGAAATATGCATTGCAATGTTTATACTTACATCTAAATAAATTTATCCTTGTATTTCCCTCAATAGCTTGTTCATTCAATAATCTCCTCAAATTCTTGAGTTTTCTTCTCCTATGGAAGTTTATCCAAATATTCAAAATTAGGGTTTTCCTTAATCAATAATACATAATATGATTCCTTATAATTTAACTATCTTATAGTCTCTATTATAGTTTCCTAACATCAATTTAATTTATTCCTTAAAGAAAAATCTAAAATTCAAAATGTACTTACTATTCATGTCACTATTCATCAAATTTCATAAATTTTGATATCTTCTATAATAATCAAAATTAATAGTCTTAATTACTTATAATAAACTCTATACACTTATAAATAACTATTTTAATTACCAGAAATTCTTAATCTAAAGAGAAAATGAAGTTTGGAGAAAATTACCTTATTTTCTCCAAAACTGAGTTCTTGAAGAATCTGACTTGAAAATGAGAAATACAGTCTTAGAATGCTCTAATATAATGATCTAATGTATTAATTCTGAGTATTAATGCATTAGGAATCAAATGGAACTGATTTGAGAAATATAGGGAAAGAAATGAAGAAGAACGAATAAAAGAGAGAAAAGAAATTTGTGAAAATGGCTACTGAATATCTTGTTAAATAGGGTATTGCTTCTTAATTTTGCTTCGCCAACTCGCCCCGCCAAAACTGACTTCTTGAAGAATCTGACTTGAAAATGAGAAATACAGCCTTGGAATGCTCTAATATAATGATCTAATGCAGTAATTCTGAGTATTAATGCATTAGGAATCAAATGGAACTGATTTGAGAAATATAGGGAAAGAAATGAAGAAGAACGAATAAAAGAGAGAAAAGAAAATTGTGAAAATGGCTACTGAATATCTGGTTAAATAGGCTATTGCTTCTCAATTTCGCTTCGCCAACTCGCCCCGCCAATCCTCTCCGGCAATGCCATTTCGCCAAAGTCACTTCGCCGAAACTACTTCTCCAAAGCCATTTCGCATGGCCACCTCGCATATGCCACCTCACCTATTTCCACCTTGGCAATGCCTCTTCGCTAATTGCCACCTCGGCAATCCCACTTCACCAATTCTCCTCTTCTCCAATTGCCACCTCGGCAATCCCACTTCGCCAATTCTCCTCTTCGTCAATTGCCACCTCGGCAATCTCACTTCGCCAATTCCCCTCTTTGCCAATTGCCACCTCGGCAATCCCACTTCGCCAATTCCCCTCTTCACCATTTGCTAGTTTGCATTGCCATCTCGCAAATGCCACCTCGCATTTGCCATCTCACAATGCCACTTCGCATAAATAGCAAATTCTGCCGAGTTGGAACCCCTTCCTCATCAACTCATACTAAACCAGCTCACAAATGAGCTACAGACATCCAAACTCCTTGATTCTTTTTGTCGCTTAAAATAGACACTCAGGAGTCCAACATATCCAAAATTTAAATGAAAAGGATATCTACACAAACTATGGTGAATTTCTAAAATTCACCCTGACTTTACTGTCCAACATCATCCGAACAGGTCTGATTAATTTCAATCTCAACTGAGCTATACTTATCCAATTCACCTGAAATTTTACGGTCAACAATATAATACATAAAGTAACATTTCTCATGTTTACACTTTTAGCTCATTCAGCCTCAATCATTCCCAGAAAAATAAAAATTCTCAGATTTCCTGCAAAAAATTGTGAACCAGACAGGTTCTGGTCAAGGAGGTATATCTCCTCACACACACAAAATTTCACAAAATTCTTTTACAGACCTAAAGATAAGATATAAATCTGCAACTTTTGTATTTTTCACTTTTCCAAACTATTCTTTTAAGTCATAAAATCTGCCTCACTAAATCCTTCCTGAATACAGATTCTGAATTTCTCAAAACATTAATTTATCCACAATCAATTCAACAACTTACAATAATATATATATATATATAAAATATGAGACAAGTATTACAATAACTCAGTGATACATAGAAATACAATCATACATGCAGGTTAGGTACACAATGAAGGTTTATAAATCAATAAAGAATATCAATTTTGGTAATCAATATATCGGAGGTCACATTTTTGCCACATTAGTACAATTGCATGACAAAAAATTTGTGTCCACATGTCCACATAGAAATTAAGCAGAGACTATAGTCTGATAGCATGCTTCCACTCATACAGATGATCAGACTATATGGCCAGGATCTTACCCCCACCTAGCTAGGGTCCATATTATTTCATTGTGCACATTGCCGATGCATTTTAAACTTTACCCCATCAGAAGGGCTTCTCTGTCAATGCATTACATTCGAGGCAATTTAAGGTTCACATATAAAGAATTATATATGTTCAATTCACATTTATGATTCATTTACAATAATAGGATCAATTATCAATATAATCAATTCAAAGAACAATTCAATAAACGGTAGCAATGAATGGTATGATCATTAGGGTCAATTAGATTTGGCAATTTAAAAGATGCACATGGATTACAAAATCATGCATAACTATATATCTATAACTCACCTTAGCCTTTAGATTTCACATTTTCAATTTCCTAACTCCTTAGTCCAATGAAGTAGCACATATAGTCTCCACTTCACCTTTCATTGTTCCTTTGTTATTACACATTCAATTAATTTCAATTTAGATCCCAATTAATATGAAATTACATTATTTAAACTTTAATTAAATAAATTCTCTAAAATCCCAAAATTCTAGGGTTTGCTCTTAAGAAAACTATCACTGGCAGCCTTGGTTCATTTACTCAAATCCCTAGCTACACCTATCCAATTACTTCAATTATTTTTCTTAATTAAACTAAACATCTGACTTTCTAACATATCCAAAATTCTGAATATTCTAAGCATAACACAATTTATAATGGTTTCTAAATTCAACCCTGCAATTTTCATATGAGCAGACCTCATTGATTTAGCTGGAACTCAATTCGTACTTGTCCAATTGTAAATTGTTTCACAGATACCTAGATAACATATAAATAAATATTTTTTCATGACTTCTCCTGATTCAGACTCTAAGGTCCTCAAGTTTATAAAACACTATAGAAATTTCTATTCAGCTATTCATCCGAGTCCGTACTAATTAAGGGTAAATATCTTTTTACAAACTTCAAATTTTATAAAACTCTTTTAAGAAAATATAAATAAGACACATATCTAAAACTTTCATGTTTTGTATATTGGTTTAGATTTTAGAATCCCTAAAACCCTAATCCATTTTAAGTTCTTCCAACTTGAAACCCTAATTCCAAATTCTTTTAATTAACCTTAATCACCCAATTAACTCATTAATCTTCACTTATAAATTAATTGTAATAACCCTAATTGAAAATTTTAAAACAATTAAAGGTAGTTACAAGAAAAGAGCATCGGTAGTCGATTTTTTTCATAGATTTTAGAAAGTGCTTTAGAAATAATTATGATTAACCTAAGTTGGATAGATTAGTAGCATGGAAAAAAAATAATTAGAGGATTAAATGGAATTAGAAATAGTGTTAATTAATTAAATCAATTAAACGACTTAAAAGGAAAACTTAGAAAACCTAGGTTTGAACACCCTTCGGTATTCGATTTTTAATAAATTATAAAGTAATATTTTGTCCAATGAATAATGGATGAGTTAAAAATAGAATTGAGTGAAATTGATAAAATTTAAATGCTTAAATAGAGAAGTCAAAGAGATAAAAGAATAAGAAGAAGAAAATAACAAATTTATAAATTTTGAGAAATTGGTCAAAATTTGACTAATAATTAAAATAAATAAATAAATAATGATGAAATGGGCTAGGTGGATGGCCAAGTGGAGTGATCTTCACCAAATTAATTTATTTTATTTCATCCAAAATAATAAAGATACAATCAAGGCTAAATTAATTTTCTTTTCATTTTTTGTTCAAATTTTCTTTTCCTAAATTTTAATTGGTTATTAATTATTATAAACAAACAATTAAATAAAATTGTCACCATTTTCTTCTTCCTCTTCCCTTGGCTGAAAATTTCTCCATAAAATTTTCCTAAAATTTTGCTTCATCTCACTCACTCAAACCATTCTCCATCTTCATCAATTTTCATACCTCCATCTCCAAAGCTCCTTTTCTTCATCAAATTTGTAGATAGTTAAAAGAAATTCTTCAAAGAGATTCAAGAGATAAAATCTTTAACTAGTTCTATAATATGATTTAATGAATTTTAATGTTAATTTAGAGGTTTAATTAGTGAAAGAAAGTAGGATTAGAAGTAAATCTTTGAAAATTTTGAATTTCTTGTGACTTGACAAAATATTAGGGTTGAGTTTTCATACTTTTAAAATTAGAATTTAAAGATTATTAAAACATAAAAGTTGTATATTTGCATGTATAGATTAATTTTTTTTAAGAAAGTTTTGTCAAATTCTTATTGTGTTGAGAGATATAGACTATTGAGTATGACTGACTCATATTAGGATTTGTGCTGAGAAACCCTATTGAGATTTGCAATTTTAAGGATATTAAATTATGATTCATGGGAAACTCAAAACATGAAAAATCTTTGCTATGTCTTAACTAAAATTTCATGAAAAAATAATTGTATTTAATATCTACATAATGAGTTACAAGTGAAATAGTAGAGATTGCTCGCATAGGAATTGTAAGGTAGATTGCAGGATGCAGGACTGAATTTGAAATTCCACTATAAATTTTATAAAATATAGAAAAAATCTGATTTTTGGATATATTAGATCCTGAGATGTCTAGTTTAATTAGGAAAAATAATTAGAGTAATTACATAAGTGTAGAGGGAGTAATGACTGAGAGAACCAAGGCTGTCAGTAGGATGAAAGTTGAAATTAACCCTAAGAATTAGGAATTTTAGGGAAATCGAATAATTAGAGTTTTAATTAATGTAAGTTCTTATCAAATTGATATTAAATTATATTTAATTGTATGTGTAGTATCTAAAGGTGATGACAAAGAGGTTCATGATCACCTCTTTTGTCTTTATTGAGTAGAGAAGGAACATCGATTTTGGATTTTTGCTTTTAGAAATGAGTAATATACATACTATTTTGCTTGGCATTGCTTTCAAATTAAATTATTGAAATTGCCATGAAATTTCATTGTTGGTCAAAAATACTAATTGTATTATCCATGATTAATTTCATGCCCTTTTATAATCCCAAATAATTCCTTTTAAATGAATTTGCATGATTGACCTAATGTTTCATGTATTAATCCCTTGGAAGTGCTTAAGCTATTTTTGATACCTAATGATCAAGCACTATATGTATGTCATTAATGAAATGATAAAAGGTTTAATGTAATACCTGGAAATTTTTTTTATATATATATGCATGCATGTTGTTGAGATGATTATGAATGAGTTAATATTTTGAGAATTTCAAAATCTGTATTCAAGAAGGATCTGGTGAGTGAGTTTTTATGATTTTAAAGGAATAATTTGAAAAAGTGTAAAACATAAGAGTTGGAGATTTATATCTTATCTTTAAAGTTTGTAGAACTATTTTGTAGAATTTTGTGTGTGTGAGAAGATATGCTTTTTCGACTAAAACTTGTTTAGTTCGCTATTTCTGTAGAAAGTTTGAGAGTATTTATTTATTCTGAAAATGTTAAGGGTTGAGTGAGTCAAAAGTGTAAGCATCAAAAATATTCCTTTATGTGGTATATAGATGATTGTAAAAATTTCAATGAGATTGGATAATTGTAGCTCAAGAGAGATCTAAATTTATCAGATTTATTCGAATAGTACTTAGAGAGTAAAGTCTGGGTGAAATTTAGAAATTCACCATAAATTGTGTAGATTTTCTTTTGACCTGAATTTTAGACATGTTGGATCCTTGAGTGTCCATGTTAAGTGACAAAAAGAATTGAGAAGTTTAGATGTATAGCTTGTTTGCAAACTGGTTTAGTGCGAGTTAACAAGGAAGGTTTTGCAGCTCGGCATAAATAGTTAGTGCGAGTTGGCTCCTCGACTTTGAGAAGGACAAAGGCTGATCGAGCTGGAGAAGCAAGATTGATAAAGTGGGATTTCCCGAAGTGAGTTTTGGCGAAGCGAGATTAGGGAAGTGGGATTTGCCGAAGTGGGATTTGGCGAAGTGAGATTGGCGAAAGGGAATTTGCCGAAGTGGAATTTGGCAAAGTGAGATTAGTGAAGTGAGATTTGGCGAAGTGAGATTAGTGAAGTGGGATTTGCTGAAGTGAGATTTGGCAAAGTGAGATTAGTGAAGTGTGATTTGCCGAAGTGGAATTTGGCGAAGTGGGATTAGCGAAGTGGGATTTGTTGAAGTGGGATTTGGCGAAGTGAGATTAGCGAAGTGGAATTAGCGAAGTGGAATTAACGAAGTGGAGTTGGCGAAGTGGAAATTTAGCGAAGTGGGTATTAGTGAGGCAGTAGCCTATTTAAAAGAGAAGCAGTAACTATTTTCTCACGATACCTTCCCTCTTTTCTTTCTTTCTTCTTCAATTCTTCTCCTATATCTCTCCAATCTATTTCATTTGTCTTTTAATGCATTAATATCCAGACTTAATGTATTAAATCATTAAATTATTGTATTCAAAGGCTTTGATCATCATTTCAAACTCAGATCCTTCAAGAACTCATAGTGGGGGAAAATAAGGTGATTTTCTCCCAAACTTCATTTTCTTTTTAAAATAAGATTTCTGGTAGTTAGAATAGTTATTTAAGAGTTATATTGAATTTATTATGAGCATTTAAGGATATTAATTTTGATTAATACAGAAGATACCAGAATTTATGAATTTTGATGAATAGTGATGTGAATAGTAAGTTTGTTTAAATTTCATATTTTCTTTAAGAGATGAATTAAATTGATGTTAGGAAACAATAATAAAGACTATAAGATGGTTTAAATTATAAGGAACCATATTATGTACTATCAATTGAGGAAACTCTATGTGAACACTCATTTTTATACCCCTCGGACTCGTATCGACCCGAACGACATTTCCCAAAACCAAACCTGTACCCAGACGGACCCGGAACGGCCTCGGAGCGAAGTCTAGCCACCATTGCCGCCCTCCAGGCTTGGCAGCACCGCCACCCCCTCTTTGCGGCAGCTGTCAGGCCCAGGAATGCCCTGGGGCAGCGCCGCCCTCCTTCAGGGCCTGTGCCGCCCTAGGTCTATGGTAGTGCCGCCCCCCCTTTCTGGCGGCAACGACAAGCTTCATCCGGTTTTTTGCGATTCCCACATCGAAAATGGACAGAAATTGACCCCAGGAGCTCCGTTTATAAGTAGAGGGCCTCCCCCTACCTTCCAGACAAGAACAACGAAGGAAAAATAACCCGAAACAAGCAAAAGGCAAGGAAAAAATACCAAGAAATCGTTTTCGTCACTAGATTTCATCTTTTTTCCTCTCTGAGTGATATTTTCTTCTTCTTTAGCTCTCTTTCGATTTAAAAGAGTTGCTATTAGGGGCGTATTGAGCCTCTCAATTGAATCTTTCCTCGAAGCAAGGTCCCTCCGTCGATTTGCTTTCTTAAGAGCTAAAAAGGCACCCCGACTCATCGCCTCGAGGCGTCATCCGATCCAAGGTGGAACTCCACTCCCGAAGAGCACTCCGCCCGCTAGCATCCTTAGAAGCTAGGGCAAAGGTACGTTTTCTAACTCATCCTCTTTATTTTGGTAAAGCATTAAAATAAAGAATCAAAACATGATAAATTGGGCATAACATCAACCCTCCTTTGCGAGAAGGAAGAACTGCGTGGGTTTTGATTCCCATTCGACGGGATACGCAAGCAAGCTGTATAAAAGCTTCAAATCCAAAAAATGACAAAATCATCTTTTTTCTCTTAAATTATTTGTTTAAACTTTATTTGTTGAATATTATTTGGGGAATGTGTGATCAACCTAGAACCCATAAGGGCTAGAGTTGATATCCCCTGTTTTTAAGGTATTTAAGATGTAATAATTAACTTTTAATCGCTTT
>CANXYC012192704.1:0-15696 GCA_948193065.1 Aleurites moluccanus | reverse complement strand
ATGTGTAGTAGATTACTTGCACTCTTATTTATGCCTTCTTGATGATTTAAAACACTTTGAAAATCTTCTTCATTCATATCACCATGAAGTTTATCATGGTATTCTTGCAAGTTTGCTAGGATCACATCATACTCTCTATTTCAATACCTAACATAAAGCTTCTTTTGGAACCTTGTCATATGTTTCTTCTAGTTCATAAATACCATGTGAAGATCTCTGCCTTTCCCAATGTTTTCTTCAACATTCTCATAAGAAAGTTTGCTTTCATAGTCTATTTTTTGGGTGTAAAACCAAGTTGATGATTAGAGATTGTTGACTTTACAATGTTTTGCTTCTTCAAAATGTTTAAATTCTCTGTGAGAGAAGGCATGATTGTTACATTATTTTTAAGGGATTATTTAATTCTTACTCCTTGAAAGAGTTCATGGATAATTTGCTCCATGAGATGGATCCTAAAAAATTTTCTTTATTTGGGCTATTGGTGTGAGCTTATATGAGCCGTGTGTTCACAACAATTGAGTGAAAGCATGTGTGTATATAAAATTAGATGTACAAAATTAGTGAAAGGTCATAGCCTTTTGGTGCAAGACAAATGAATGGGAGCTGTCTGCTTGACTCGAATAGTCACTCCATGAACATTGCACACGATCATTTTATATATATATATATATATATATATATATATATATATGAATGATTAAATCCTTCAAACTGTTTTAGATGATCAAACCTGTTGTGTCAAATCATATATGGAATTCCAAACACAAGTTGCCAAATTCACACACACACACACATAGGGTATAGAGGAAAATTATTAATCTTCTCTCATTCAATCACCCATCACTATCCATTGAACTCCCATCTCATGTTAAATGGGGTTTCAGGACTATATGGAGGAAGTGGATTCAATCACCCACCCTTGATGATTAGTGGAATTTTTAGAAAAACAAACTTGATGAAGCCATGTTTCATTTTGAACCAAACATAAAATCTAACTATTTGTTGGAGTGAGAAAGGAAGAAAATAAACGAAAAACTAACAGACATAAAGAACTAAATATCTATAAAATTTCTTGTTTTTTCCTTCTATATTTTCAACAAAACCCTAAAAAATTTGATACTAAGTTTGGAAAAGGTCCCTCGTGAACATGGGGCATCTAATACCATTTTGCTGAATTTAGGTGGGCAGATGGCACAACACAAACACTAGCACAATATACAGGATCTATAAATGAACCTCTTATAGTAGGCTATGTTCATTGATTTTCTCAAGAGTTCATGTAGAGATCTTAGTTCAAGATTTTGAGTACAAAAGTTTGACAACAACTATGCCTTAACCATACCTGGCTTTTCTCAATGATAAACCATACTCGGATTACTTGAACATTCAAACTAACCTTTATCTGTTACCTAACCCTACTAACTGTTTAGCTCAATTTTGCTATTGAAGATCATGAGGAGAAATTATTATAGTTATTTTTTTCATTAGAGATATGGGTTCATCTTTTTTATTTTTTATTTTAATATTTTTTATTATTTAAAATATGATTTAAAAAAAAAAAAATTAAATTTTATATTATTTAAAAATATAAAGTAGGTTCCATAATTTCATTTTACTAAATTTATTGCTTGTTAATGTTAATTGACAGACAGGCTACAGATTGAGACAAAAATGAAGTATAATGAAAGAACCAATTTTTTTTTTTCATAACCCACATTGAACCTTTGGCCAAAGTTTAGACTCCAAATTAGGTATTTTCTCGTTTTTTATCTTCGAAGCTTGAAACAACTTTAACTTAGCCATTAATAAGGACCAAAGTTTAGCCATTAATAACGGCCAAAGTTTAGCCATTAACTTAAAGTTGGTTTCAAGCTTCCAAGATAAAAGGCGAGAATATATCTAATTTGGAGTCTAAACTTTGGCCAAAGGTTCAATGTGGATTATGAAAAAAAAAATTGGTTCTATTAGTTCATTATACTTCATTTTTGTCTCGATCTCTAGCCTGTCTGTCAATTAACATTAACAAGCAATAAATTTAGTAAAGTCAAATTATGGAACCTACTTTATATTTTTAAATAATATAAAATTTAATTTTTTTTTTTAAAAAAATCATATTTTAAATAATAAAAAATATTAAAATTAAAAATAAAAAAGATGAACCCATATCTCTAATGAAAAAAATAACTATAATAATTTCTCCTCATGATCTTCAATAGCAAAATTGAGCTAAACAGTTAGTAGGGTTAGGTAACAGATAAGGGTTAGTTTGAATGTTCAAATAATCCAAGTATGGTTTATCATTGGGAAAAGCAGGTATGGTTAAGGCATGGTTGTTGTCAACTTTTGTACTCAAAATCTTGAACTAAGATCTCTACATGAACTATTGAGAAAATCAATGAAGATAGCCTGCTATAAGAGGTTCATTTATAGAACCTGTATATTGTGCTAGTGTTTTTGTTGTGCTATCTGCCCACCTAAATTCAGCAAAATGGTATTAGATGCTCCATGTTCGCGAGGGACCTTTTCCAAACTTAGTATCAAATTTTTTAGGTGTTTGTTGAAAATATAGAAGGAAAAAAAAAAGAAATTTTATAGATATTTAGTTTTTTATGTCTGTTAGTTTTTCATTTATTTTCTTCCTTTCTCACTCCAACAAATAGTTAGATTTTATGTTTGGTTCAAGATGAAACATGGCTTCTTCAAGTTTGTTTTTCTACAAATTCCACCAATCATCAAGGGTGGGAAGTATGTTCTATGTGAAAGTGAAAACAATCTTCTTAACCTACATGTTGTGTTCAATTATTGACAAGGACTAGCATGTCAATAAACTAAGTACAACATGCTTATAAACAAAAAAATATGGAAGGGACTAATGCATGTCCAAAAGCTGCTAAATTTTTTTTTGACAAGGTCTATGTACCTACCCCTTTGATGAAGATATTTCTTTGCTCACATGGAGTAGTAGAAAGAGGTATTTTTTTTGCTAGGGTAGGAGATGTTACAACTAAAGTTTGCCATGGATAAGTTATTCTGAAGGAGGAGATTTGCTTTGAGATTTGATTAGGCCAATCAAAGTGTTAGTGTTTTTTGAAATGCATGAGAATATTGTGAATGATGAACAAAAGAAGTCGAGTGAAAAAATAAAATCAAAATTGAGTTATGAGGATTCAAATTCAGGTTCTATGTTTCTTGAAAATTCAAGGAAAGGTGCCAAAAAAAATATTTGGTTGCTGTTTTGGTTCATAAAATGAGTTATCTCTTCATTCATTGGTTGCTGAGACCAAATGCATGTGAGAAACATGTACTTTTCTTGTGTTTGAATCAATGAATTATGAAGAAGCTCCAAGTATCAAAGTTTGGCAAGAGGTTTTGATTGACAAGTTGTTGATGACAAAGGAAACTTTGGAAAACAAGCTTCAATATCGCAGGTCTGAAGTCCAACTTGCTGACATTCTAACCAAGTCACATCCTATGGGAAACTTTGAAGTTCCAAGAGAAATGCTTGGAGTATAAAAAAAAATTCTTCTTGAGAATTGAGAATTTACTTAGATACTTTTGTTACTTTATATTGAGGTGGGACATCTGTATTTTCGACTTTTTTTGTAAATGCTTGTTGTAATAACAAAAACTATTACTGAGGTCAAGAAGTAAGTGAGATCATATCAAGTTCATTAATGCTTGCACCTCTTTTGAATTTGATTTCAAGCTTTTCTTTCCTTAGAAACTTTATTTGGATCTTAAATAGCTCATAAATCTTGGATAATAATAATTAAGACTTGATGTGCAAATTACCCCACCTAGGATCATATCAGTAAGTATGGGTTAGTTTTGGTGTTTAAGTAATCTAAGTATGTTAGCAATCTAAGTACGAGTGTTTAAGGCCAAGCATGGTTAAGGTATGGCAGTTATCCACTTTTGTACTCGAAATCCTGAACTAGATCCTTATATAAACTTTAAGAAAATTAGTGGATGTAGCCAGCCGTAAGAGGTTCACTTTCCATCTCTGCATGTGATGTGCTAGAGTTTGTGCCCGTTTGACACAGCTTATGGAAAGGAAAAAATATTTTTTTTGGGTGAGAAGCTGATTTTGGCTCAGGTTATAGTGTTTGGTAAATATCAAAATTAATAAAAACAATTATTTAGATAGCTAAAATTCAACTATTTGGATAAGTTAAAAATTAGAGCTTTTTAAAAAAGCTGAATTTTAGATTAAACGCGTAGTTAATTTTAAAAAATTAATAGACAAAAATACCCTTATGAGTTTATAAGCAATTTTTAAATTGTATTTTACCAAACACAAACATATAGTTAATTACTTTTAGAAATATCACTTTTAGGAAAATAACTTTTCTCCATATGAAAAATTATTTTCATAAGTTGTGCCAAACTGAACCTTTGTGTCCTCTGCCCTTCCAAATTCAACAATTTCAAATCCACACTGAAGTAAGGTTATCTAAATCATGAACCAACCCTAGATTAATGAATCTCATCAGTGCAACAAACCTATATATTTTTATACAATATCTAATTCATATTTTATAATTTTAAATTCATTTATCCAAATGCAAGGTGAATTTTTGAACAACCTCAATGTTTGAATATGACTTTACAAGTAAAAAGAAAGTATTTTTTTAAAGTTGGGAAATCTACAAAGTGATTTGATTAGAATTATCTTGAAATTGCTATAATTAAATTTGTCTCTTAATTTTTAACATAATCTTTCCATGGGTGAATTTATTCATATTTTTAGTATGAATATATAGCATAGATTTAAAGTAGAATTGCAGCCACAATCACATTGTAGTTGCTGGTAGTGGAAATGGGTTTATTGCAGTTATCATGCAACATTAGTGGGTTGTTATATAAGGTTTTATTTTTAGTAAGAATTGTAAAATATTAACAAAGTTAACTAAAACTAAGAAATGTAACCAACTAATGAGCATAGATACATACAATGATTGAATCTATGATATAGATTTATTATTAATTGTCAACTCAAGTAACTAGCAAAACAAAGTATATCTAAGCTTTTCTAGGTAAGTAAAAGTAAGAGTATATTGAATTGTAGATTTGGTTAAGCATGTTGAAGTTGCAGAAGCAAGAGGGGAAATTTAGGAGGAATGTGTGAAAATAGTGAAATACTGATATAATTTTTTATTTTGGTTTACTTGAGTTGGCTCTTTATTGGTTGTACAACCACTCTCTAACTCTTTTTAAATCCACCAATTTTAAATCCACTAACTTGATCCCTCTTTGAGGAGGACCTTGAAACAATCATTGATCAATGGTAACTCATTATAAGTTGACCATTAATGCATGTGAATTCAAACTTTAAGGTGAAAACATTACAAAGTGGTTTTTTGCTCGACTTTTTAGATGGATAAAGAATTTCTAGGACCAAGAGTATCTATCTGAAGTGAAGTAAATAATTTGATTATAGCCACTTGTTGAATAATCCTTTCATTTGTCCAAGAGCTTGAAGTAAAGAATTTGAGAAGATTTTCTTTATTTTCTTTATTGATTCTTCTTTATAATCTAAAAGTTTATGGTGCCCCAGGTATTGATGTTTATATTTTTCCAAATGATTTTTTCCTCAAAAAAAAAAAAAGCATGTTCAACAGAAATTGTTTTTTAAATGCTTTTCATGTAACGGACTAATGCAAAAGCTACTAGTTCTTGTTTTTCAGTTTTTGGCCTCTTCTGCTTATCCTTATCGTGGTGTTCACTTTGGTGGGAATTTTATTCTTCCTCTCTTTTCTTCTTCTCCTTGACATAGTAATTAAAGGCGCAAAGCGCATTTAGGCGCAAAGGGGTCCTAGAGTCTAGGTGCAAGGCGCTCGAGCGACATGAGGCGCACTATGAATAAAAAAATACTTTCAAATAATATTTTAATCATTATTACTTATAAAATAAACTACGTAAAAATTCTAATACCAATAACATAACAAAGTCATAAACCATCAAAAATTCTAGCAACACTCTTAGTTTTAAAGTCCAAAAAAAGCCTAATAAAAGTATTAAAAGTCTTAAGATAATCCTAAATCCACTAAAATCTAAATGGAAAATAAATTGAAATAACAACTACTCTACATCAAGAGTAGCATCATCATCATCATCGTATTCATCTTCAAGGTTCTTTTCTTCATTCCCTTCATTATAGTCTTCAAAATCAATATTTTCTTCTTCCTCATCTCTAAGTATGAGAGGACTTATTTCTCCTCTCAAGTTAGAAGATGGTGCTTTTGCCTTATCTTTAGGCTTAGAATTTGGAGTAGATGTATACATGACATTTTTGCAATGTCGAAGAAGAAATGAACATTGATTGAAGTTTTCTTTCTTCCTTCTGTCTTTTAATTGGTGTGATTGGATTTATTGGTTCTATTTTAAGCTCGCTTGTTATAAAAATCAACGGTGGAGATGAAATATCTCAATAATTTTTTTGATAAAAAAACAACAACAGATTTGTCATGTGCTGCAGGCCCGCCTAGGTGCGCGCCTTGCGCCGTAGTACAGGCACGGACCTCATGAAAAATGCCCGCTTTTTGCAGGCAGAGGCGCTGGCCCCTGCTCCTAGTGTGCCTTGCGCCTGAGGCGCGCCTTTGACAACTAGCATTCTTCTTTTGCTATTTAGAGTTCTCACTATTGATCATTTCAATAGATACAAAAATCACAATTTTTCTTACTGTTGCCTGATTGCAGAATTTTATTCCATTCTTGCACTTGTCCAATTTGTGTGATTTTCTTGCTTTTTCAAATTGGAACTTCTGAATCTCATGAGTTTGGTATATGGGTTCATGCAGATGGGTTCCTTTAGAGATTGAAGTGAGATATATAAGACGGGTAGTGAAGATTTCTACAATGTCTAACCTATGAGCAGTGCTAGTTTTATTTGAAATCCTTCAAGATTTATGATCTTTTGTTGGCGAACTAGAATTGATTGATTTGTATTTGAAAAATAGGGCAACTATATTTCAATTGATTCATTTGTTGCTTATATTTATCGATCGAGTTATGCCAGGTGTTTCAAGATTGTTATTTTTAAATTATTAATAACCCTTGAGATTTGCCACAATTAACACTTTAGTCCATAAGCTAACTTCAACGAAAAAGTGCAAGATTTTGCAACTAAAGTGTTTTATAATACAATAACTCAAAGACTAAAATTACACTGTATTTTAAAATTTTAGGGTTCAAATTGTTAATATCAAGGACTAAAATATAATGAAAAATTAATTTTATTAGCAAGGACTAAAGTGTCGGGTTGCTAACAAACCTTAGAGTCCAAAAATGCTAGTCTTAAAACAACAGGGACTAATGATGTGCTAATTATGTTAAATCTCAGGGGTGGTATAATAGTTTGCCTCTTTATTATTTTGTTTGGCTTGCTGGGTTTTGTATCTTTGGAAAATAAAATTGTTTTTGAGAAAACAGTTACCGAAAAACAGAACATGGTTCAGATTTTTGGGAAAAAAAAAATACAATGGTATCCATTGCTGCATTGACCCCTTAACTCCATTAAATTATGAAAGCACTCAATAGACAATTAGAGCCTCTGTCATCATCAGAATCAAGGGTTGTTACCTTTTAGGAGGCTTTGAAGGAATGAAGTGACTGATTGCTTCTTAGGTATAGAAGTCCTAAGGATAAGTTTGTGTACAAGAGAAGGGAAAATATTATGGCATATGCATGTAAATATGTACTTCGTACATGTTAGACTTGTATTTGAGAGGAATAATATCTTAGTCTCGGACAAATTATGAATTATTTTCTTATATAATACTTTGATGATTAAGCAGCAACTAGTTAGTCAATTTTGTGGGCTGCAGAACTGCTGTAGTAATAACAGATTGGTACTCTAATATGATTTTTGTGACAGGTCTTGTCTTTGTAATTTATTTACAAGGAGGATTTGGACAAGCAATTTCTTGCTGATTTCTTAAGTTGTTTATCTGCCGTGATAATAAAAGACCTGTACTTTTATCTTTATAGTAGGTTTTGCGTAATTTGTGTACTTGGAGGATTAATAAAATCTCATTTGCAAAATGAAGGAAATTTAAGATATGCTGCACATTAATTTATCACATGCCAACAAGAACTGAATATTGCAGAGTTAGTGTTAGCATCCTCTGAGTTGTAAGCTTAGGCTATAATCAGATCAATCTTATGCACCAAGTAATGAAAGAAATGAGCCTCAAAGAATAGACATAATGTCGCTTACATATTTGGCCTGAAGTTGAACTGCAATTAAATACATGTTCCATTAGATGACCAATATTTTTATGGACATGCATGGTGCAGTAACTCATTCTATAATGTTCTTGGTTCTCCCCAATTGGAAATTGTGCTTATTCTCGGTTTTGAATGATTTTTTATTTTTTGTTTTTATTTTATGTTACGTTGTCAGTTATTGCCTCAAATCCTAAGCCTTGTTTAGTTATGAAATATATTTTTCATTTTCATTTTCCAATTTTCTTTTCCATTTCTTAATTTTCTAATTCTCCCTTTTCTAAATGGAAAATTAAAAAGTGAAAAACATGTTCATTTGCCATATTTCCAATTCTTCACCTCTTAATTTTCTTTATAAAATATTTTATTAAGTAGAAAATATTATATTCAAAATAATAAATATTTGAATATGATCATGTAAATAGTTTCACAATTTAACTATTTAAATAAAATTCAAAATATAATATGTATAGAAAAAATCAATCTAATATCTTAATTTTAAAAATCACACGCACACACACACATATATATATACATATATAATGAAAATAAAAGAAAAAAAAATGTTGGGGGTCGAATCCAATAGTAAAAGATTGTAAGATTTAAACACTACCAATTGTTCTAGCGTTAAACAATGAACTAGGTCTTATCAATTTTTTTAAATATAGAAAATAAATTATATTTGAAAAAAAAAAGAGTTGTTGCAAGGATTCAAAGCAGGAATATGGATGGAAAACCTTTGTTTTCAAATTCTTTGTTAGCAAAGGCAATTATGGAGAACTATCTAAAGTTGTTTTCCAAATGATAGAGTAAATTAAGAAAATTGGGAAATTCATTTTTAATTTTTCCAATTAGAAAATTTTAACAAGTAAAAGTCAAAACTCTTTTTTCCAATTTAGTTGTGGAGAATAATGATTGTTTTCTGGAAAATAATTCTAAGAAAATTGGATGCTTGTCAATAAGATTCCCTTTCTCTGTTCTTACTTCACGGAATTTCTTCATCATTAGCGTAAATTGTGGAATTTGGCCTATATGATGTATTTTATCTTCAGGATCAAGGTTTTTCTTTGATTCTTTTTCTTAATTAATATTCTTATTGACATTTGTATTTATTTGTATCAAATCAATGGTAGGCAGCAATGTCCTTTGAGACAGAAATGGCTCGAGTTGAAGCTGGTGTAGCAGTAACTGTTTGTTGGATTTTTGGAGGGTAGAAAACTCGGCTCAAACACAAGCACCCGACACACACTCACACACACACACACACGCACACACAGAGATAGCAGACATAGGTTCTGTAAAATGAACCTCACTAGGCGGCTTACATTCATTGATTTTTCTTAAGAGCTTATATAAAGTTGAAGGTTAGGATTTTGAGTACAAAAGTAGATATACCATGCCTTAATCATGCTTTCTTTTACACTTTGTAAGCCATACTTAGTTGACTAAACACAGAACCTTTACCCATTCCTACTACCCAACCCCACTAACAATTCTGCTATCATAAGCAATTTCAAATTTTCCCTCCAAAGTTGCACCACAAAAATCTCACTCTCCAATGCTCCTTGAGATTTTTGTTGGAGACTTCAATTTGCCTTCTTTGGTTAGAATTTCCATAATCCTGCTTCTTAGAATTGCAATACTCAAGCATGATTTTCCAACTTCTCACCAAACCCTGCTGCTAAACTTTGATGCCTGAAACTTCTTCACAATTCCTTGATTTAAACACAACAAAATTACTTTTTTCTTGTAGAAATTTTGCCTTGGCAACCTTTGAATCACAACAGTACTCTTTCGTTGAACCATAACAACTAAATTTTTTTTTTGATCCTTTTCTTGAATTTTCAAGAACCATAAAACCTGAACTTGTAACTTCAACAATTAATTCTAATTTCTTCTTCATTTGACTCCTTTTTTATTTATTTTTTCCTTCTCTTCATTCAAAGCATTCTCATGCACTTCAAAGACACTAACACTTTGATTGGTAGAATCCGAGTTCAAAGAATGCCTGACAGGCTTTTAGTTGTAGTATCTGCTATCCATGCCGAAGTGGCTCCTCTTTCTACTGCTTCATGTGAGAGCAGTGAAATAACTTGATCAAAGGGCTGCTGGTATATGGCCCTTCTCTGTGAACAATAAATTTTTAGCAGTTTTTTGGACATGACAGGTCCCCTAATGGAGATTTGCAGTTTTTATTGGACATGCTAAGGTCCTCTTCAGCACATTTTTTGCAGTTTATGGACATGCACAAGTCCCTTCAACAATTTTTGCAGTTTTTGGACATGCCTCACATGCTAAAGAACATACTTCTCACCCTTGAAAGGGTAGAACTTTAACAAAGACACAATCTTGATGAAGTTATGCTTCATCTTGAACAAAAGATATGGAAATTAACCATTTGTTGGATTGGGAAGGAAAGGAAGAGACACATAAACCAAGAACTAAAAACCAGAAAGAAAGAGTTGAAAACCTGCAACATTTTTTTTTTTGTTCATTTTAAAGACATTTTCTTTCTCACAACACTCTTATTCCTTTCACCCACAAAGGCACAAACTCTAAAAGATCATCTAAAGGTCTGATACCATGTTGGATTTTTGGAGCAGAAAACTCAACACAAGCACCAGCACCAGCACAACAGACACACACACACAGAGACAGCAGACACGTCCTGTAAACTGAACCTCACTAGACAGCCTACATTCATTAATTTTATTAAAGTTTACATAAAGGTTAGAATTTTGATAGCAAAAGTAGATAATGGCCATGCCTTAACCATGCTTAATTTTACACTTTCTGTTAACCATACTTAGTTGACTAAACACAAAACCTTTACCCTGCTAACTAACCCCACTAGCAATTCTGCTAACCAAGCAATTTCAAAATTTCCCTCCAAAGATGCATAAAAAGAATCTCTCTACCACATTGTTGCTTATAATAGCTTTTCTGCAGCCTTTCTGGAGTTCGGACCAACTTGTTTTCTTTTCAAGTGCGTGATGGTGTAGGAACTACTCATTCTGCTTTATCACTTTCTTCTTGCCTCTCTTTAGCTTCTTCTACCCCTCTATTTTGTCCACTTTTCAGTTGGTTCACCAATACTATAATGCTACCCTTTTTGGTCCTCTTTTTGGTTGTTATGAACCAAAACTAGGACCAATACCAATATCATCTGACCTTTTTACCAGTTCAGCCAAATCCCAACACTGTTCTCTTATGTTCTCATTTTCTAATATATAGTTTTTCAGGTAGATGATCTCAGTGGAACCTTAGTTGAATAAACGGGTTATTATAGATTAAGAATTCAAAATGATTGTTGTTTACAATAATTCATGCAAGGACAATCAGCTGCATAATTGTCTGTTGAATGATTATACCATCTGTTTGATGTTAAAAATCTTTGAAATGATTATAAACCTGATGCCTTTATATTTCTTCACCCTGGATAGCATTAACTTCAATGCAACTGTTTTACCATATTTTTCAATTTGTTGTCCTGAACTGTGTAGGAGCTGGAAAAGATGTTGCCATGTATACCCCTTCCTGAACCAAAATATCAGCTTCGGAGAACAACATCCGCCCCATTCTAACATCTGCTTACGTGTGGAAGTTTTGTAGATGTAATGTGTTTCTGGTTGTGCTTAAACTTACTTTCAAGAGAAAAAAAGGTAAGCAAGGACTATATTGGGCTCGTTCAGTAGCAGCAGTTGCTTGTGCTACTGGCTAAATACTTATCGATATCATGGGGTCTTTCTTGTATCTACTCTGAAAAATTTGGTTAGTTTTCTTGGTACATTTTTTGTAATTTTCATTATTGGATTGGCGCTAAGTTCAGTTTTTTATTTTTTATTTTACAAATGGTCTGTATAATGTAAGTCTCTTGGTTGCGTTGTCATCAAGTCTTCTTTTTAGATCAGTTTATTTTCTGCTACCAAGAACTAATCAAGTGCTCTTTATCCAAGTTTTGACAGCTTAATTTATTTCATTTATTGTAAATTAGATTTAAAAATATGTACCTCAATTATCAGGTTAGAAATATTTCCAGGCATCAACCAAAATTGGGCGTGAGTACACCTTGCTTAAACATGTCGCAGTCTCTTTTAATGAAAAGTTGGACTCGGGTTTGATTTCTTCCAACCATCAATTAGTGGATTGAAAAAAAATCAAACGTTGATTTTGTGCTGCTTCATCCAGGCTAGGCTAGAGGTAGTTGGTGATTACCATTTTGATATTTGTATTGTATTTGCAAATTATGATCCCTCTTTGTATGCTGACTGAACTTGTAATCGAAGTTTATATTTGTTGGATGAAATTTAGCTATACTGAACATTGTATAACATCTATTTCTAATGATTAAAGGAAGAAGGAATATTAATTGGCAGTGTGGATCATGCACTTGGAATTGAGAGCTGCAAGTTTCTGCTTGCAAAATTTATATTTGCTTTGAAACAAGAAAAGTTTGTATTTATGAATTAAAGGCATTGATGAAGTGTCACATCCCCATTTTTTAAATTGACGGAGGAAAAGTTGCCGTAGAATTTATATTCATTTATAATCACAATTAATTCCGGTATTATATCAGTTTTAGATAACTTATTACCTAATGCTAACCTGCACTAAAAGCACTTATAATTTATTCGTCACTTTTTTTTTTTAATGCGTCATTATTTTCATACATGCATATAAATAAATCTGCAGGCTTTCAATATTTCATAACTCGACATATAATATTCACATCATTAAACTTCACTTTATTCACATTACACGCGCATATAAATATTATACACAAATACTTTAATATCATTTAATCCTTTGACATTTATACAGTAATCTACATAATTCATTCCTTCTAAGACTACATTTAGAGTACCCAAAATTTTGACTCCCATGAGACATTTTTTTTTCTTTTTTTAACATTGATATGGAGGGTTCCAATTTGTAGAAAAAAGAGACATAAAGAGACATTTGGAATCACTTCTATCTAATTAGCTATTGAAAAATATTAAACCATGAAAAAATGTGAATATAAACTAAGTTAGTAATAAATATATCATTATTCTTATGAGATTATAAAGTTTTAAGACTAACTCACAAGGCCTTTGTTCTTTTTACTAAGAATGAATTAACAATGAAAAGTCAAATGATGACACAGAAAATAACAAATAAGATGTCAAATGACAATATCAATAAGGCTTATTTAATAAGAGTATAAATTAATAAATAAGTATCATGACATAATCTATAGATAAGTCAATAAAGTTCAGTGTATCAATAAGATATCAGAGAAGGTAATAAATAATAAATAATGATAAGAGTTAAAGGAATATAGGGAAATATATAATTAACAACGGCATAACAAATAAAATATCAATTGAACATTAACAATGAAGAATTAATATATTTCAAAGTAATAAATAAGTAACAAGGCATTCAATATACATATGAACAAATGACAATTTATCAAGTGAGATGCAAGACAGAAAATCAAATTAATCTTGTAATTTATGTAGAAGTAGAGGCTACCTATCTCTATAGCATATTTTTTTTTTTTTTTTTTTACATTATTACATAAAATTGATCAAACCTTATGATTAGAAGTATTTTACCTTGACAACAAATGACAATTTATCAAGTGAGATGCAAGACAGAAAATCAGATCAATCTTGTAATTTATGTAGAAGCAGAGGTTACCTATCTCTGTAGCATACTTTTTTTTTTTTTTTTTACATTATTACATAAAATTGATCAAATCTTATGATTAGAAGTATTTTACCCTTTCTAATAAAGTTTGGATATTATACTTTATCCACTAGGTCATTGTGTACAAAGTCAATGTATTATAACCTCTTACCCCATCGATCGGAAATTTTTGTCATTGAATCTCATAAAGGTCTTTATAGATACAATTATCTCAATTGGCATGGCAAAGTAAATTTTATATGTGTCACGACCCATCCCGGGAGTCGCGACGGTCCTAGGGTATGGGTAATGCATAAGCTACCAATACCACGACGAACCCCAATGCACTATCTATATGGCATGCAATAAACAAAATAACTTAATGAATATAAAAGTGCTGAGGAAAATTCGACAGCATCTCCTCTAAAATTGAACTATGCCCAAAAATCAAAACAAGCAACTGACACTTCTATAATATTCACAATCATCTCTAACTCCTGATCCCTCTGGATCTCCATCATCAATCTCAATATCAATAATTATAACATGCATCTCAACCATATATAAATAAATCAAACATTAACTATAATCAACATTATATATGTAATATCTGCCATTTTTTGAAGTGTATTTGTTGATTTTATTTGTTTGGAGAATTTTAAATTTAAATGAGAAGTTTGAAAATTTCAGAAACTTTTGTTTAGAACTACAGCAGAATTCAGTGTTGGCCATTACTTACTCTTAAAGACATAATTGGGTAAAGTGTAAAATATGAAAGTTGTTAATTTATGTCTTAACTATAATTCTGTAAAATGGTTTGGTAAAATTCTGAGTATGTGATAAGTTGTGTCTATTTGAGCAAAGATGGTCTGGATGAGAATTCCTGCAAGGATGCAATATATGTTTGGAATTTCTGGGAATATCTGAGGTGGAATTTGTTGAAGTTGTAAACATGAAATATGTTTCTGTGTATGTTGAGATGATGTCTGTAAAATTTCAGAATTTTTGGATAAGTATATCTCAGTGGAGAGTGTTTTGAATCAGGGCTGTTCGGTTGGGTTTTGATGCAGGAGTCTGGGTGACTTTTGGAGAGTTATCATTGTCTCTATGTTGATTAGTTTGATATGAAATTTGGATATGTTGTGCTTCTGTCTGTTGATTTTAAGTGGCAAAAAGAATTGGTAAGTTTGGATTTTTGTAGCTCATTTGTGAGTTGGCTTAATGTGGGATGTTCGGACAAGAGTTTAACTTAGAAGTATTTGGTGATGGAGAGCCAGCATTATGCGGGAAGGCATTTTCGCGGACTGGCAATGCGAGACGGCATTTTGGCGAAGAGCTTTGGCGAGAAGCTTTTGGCGAAGAGCTTTGGCGAGAAGCTTTTGGCGAAGAGAAGTTAGCGAGGAAGCATTGTGCGAAGAGAGATATGCGAGGTCGCAGTTCGAGAAGAAGCGAAGAGACAAAGGAGCATTGCCGAGGTGGCTCATGCAAGAATGAGTCGCGAGGAGAGTTGGCGAGGCAGTATGCGCGAGTTAGCTTATGTGAGCTGGAATGTGCGAGGCAGCGATGTCGGATCAAGATTGGCGAGCTGAGAATGCGAAGTGGTTGGCGAGCTAGCTAGGCGAAGGAGCTTTGCTGAAGTAGTCAGGCGAGGGAGCTTTGCCGAGGCAGTCTGGCGAGCTGGGCAGCGTGTTTCTGGGCAGAGGTCTATTTAACCCCAGTGACCCAGCCAGCGATTTTCACGATTTTTCTTCCTTCTTTCTTTAGCAAATTTCAGTCTTTTCTCCAATTTGTTCCATA
>CANXYC012192224.1:0-12909 GCA_948193065.1 Aleurites moluccanus | reverse complement strand
TCAACATTCTGATTTCTCCCATGTTAATTACCATTAATGACTTCAGATTACTTGCAATAAATTATATGTATCCAATATTAATTATCCTAACCCATAGACTTAAATAAATCTAAAGAAAATAACTTAGGAATAAAATTTACCTTATTTCCTTCAAACTGAAATTTCTGTGATTCTTGCTCATATCTGATGATTTTTGTCTTAATATAGAATAATCTAGAAGTCTAATGTAGTAATTTGAGTATTAATGCCTTAGAAAATAAAATAAACTAATCTGAGAAAAAGACTAAATATTAACGAAGAAAGAAGGAAGAGAAAATCGTGAAAACGCTTCAGGGGTTGCTGGAGTTAAATAGAGCACTGCCCCAAAAACACGCTTGCCAACTCGCCTTACCAATCCTGCCTCGGCAAAGCTACCTCACCTAAGCCAGCTCGCCATTCCCACTTCGCATTTCCCAGCTCGCACATTCCAGCTCACCAAATTGATCCGGAAATGCCACTTCGCTAATTTGGCTCGCATAAGTCACCTCGCATATGCTGCCTCGCCAGACTCTCCTCGCGAACTCTTCCTCGCATATGCCACCTCGGCAATGCTTCTTCGCTTCTTCGCCTCTTCGCGAACTGTCACTTCGCATATTCCCTCTTCGCATAATGCCACCTTGCCTTTCCTCTTCGCCAAATTCTCTTCGCCAAACCTCTTCACCAAACCTCTTCGCCAAATCCTTCTTGCCAAACCTCTTCGCCAAATCCTCTTTGCCAAACCTCTTCGCCAAATCCTTTTCGCACATGCCACCTCGTATATGCCTCTTTGCCAATTTCCACCTCGGAAATCTCACTTCTCCACTTCGCATTGCCGGCTTGCAAAATGCCACTTTGCATTTTGCCGGCTCACCACACCAAAATTTCTCTAAGTTAAAACCTTTTTTTAGACATCTCACACTTAACCAGCTCGCAAATGAGCTACAAATATCCAAATTTACTAATTCTTTTTGCCACTTAAAACAAACATGCAGAGGCACAATATATCAAAAATTTAAATCACTAAGAATAACACAAAAACCATGGTGACTCTCCAAAAGTCACCCAGACTTATTGCCTTAGAATCCATCTGAATAACCCTGAGAAAATCCACTCTCCACTGAGATATACTTATCCAAAAATTCTGAAATTTTATAGCCATCATCACAACACACAAAGGAACATTTTTTCATGTTCACACCTTTGGCTAATTCTATCTCAGTCATTCCCAATAAATTCAAACAGACACTGACTTCTTGCAGAAACACTCAACCAGACCAGTCTTACTCAAATAGACATAACTCATCACACACATAGAATTTTGCCAAACCATTTTACAGGATTATATTAAGACATAAACTCACAACGTTTATGTTTTACACTTTACTAAATTATGTCTTTAAGTTCATTCAATTAATCTCACAAAATCCTATAATTGAAAAATTCAAAATTTTTGAAATTCTCAACATTCATATTTGAAATTAATTAATTCTTCAAGCATACAAAATTAATAAAAATACTACAAAAATGACAGATATTACAATATGGATTAAGGAGCATAGACTACCAGTATAGAATGTTACACAGAAAAGCCTTATTAATTTGAGAAATTTAGGAATTTCTTAAATATAAGTGTAATTAATGTAAATTTAAGTTAAATAGTATCTAAATTGGAATTAATTGAATATGTAGAGTCAAGAGTGAATAAAAGACATAAGCATTGGATTAAAAAAGAAATGAGTAGAAAGTGTACCAGTGGAAAGTGCCCAGTAAGATGAGTAATATACATAATATTGTGCTTGATATTGCCTTCAAATTAAATTATTAAAATTTTCATGAAATTTCATTGTTGGACAAAAATACCAATTGTATGATCCATGATTAATTCAATGCCCCTTTATAATCCCAAATGATTCTTTTTAAATAAATTTGTATGATTGGCCTAATACTTTATGTATTGATCCATTGGAAGTGCTTAAGTTATTTTTGATACCTAATGATTAAACACTATATGTATGGCATTAATGAAATAACAGAAGTTTTAATGACATTGTGAACAGTAATTTAATGATCCTAGCTATAAGAGGGTTAAAGTCCTAGTCATGCGGTCTGATCAACCGTTTGAGTAAATAGCATGCCATCAGATTGTAGCATCTGCTTAAATGATCAATAATGATTCTGTCATTTTACGATATGATATGCTATGAATTTTTAATGCCAATGTGAAATCAAATTTATATGTTAAACGACTTCAACTCTATGAATCTTATGGATTAATGGACCCATTATTATTGTATATTTTATCCCCTCATTATCTTCCTTGTGAGCAACGCCCTCACCTAGCCTTACAAGTAAGATAATATGTATATTACTCACTGAGTATTATTATAATCACCTCGTAATTATTTATTATTTTTCAGGAACAAGGTTGTAGTGGTGGTTGTTTCCCAAGTCATCCCTTTCTCTGACTTGGGATGTCAAAAACTCCAATATAATTATTTATTTTGTGGAATCATATTTATATACTTTTAGAGCTCCATAGTATTGTTGGGTAGGTAATTGTATGAGTATATGAATATTTTGTTTAATGAAAGATACAACTGAAATGAAATGCAAATAATGTGAATCAGTTAATGAAGTAAAGATTATATAAGTGCTATGAATATTTTAATGAATTGTGAAGTTGAGGTTATAAGGATGGTAAAAAATTTTGAGTGTAATTTTTATGCAGGTTGTGTAATGTGATGAATATGTCCTGGGATTAGATTGAAAATACAGGGAAAACTCTGGCAAAATTTCTATAAGAGTAATAATTATCAAGTAGAATATGAAAATAAATGAATGGTTTTAAGTATGATTGATTGTAATTGGCATGTTAATGGGTTTTATGGGTATCTGATGACCTTAGGTTTATCTGTACCCTAGGACCGTCATGTTCCAAAAGTGGGATGTGACACTCTTTCCTTATCATATATACCAAAATCTCTAACTATCAAACCAGTAATCTCAAAAGATGATGGAAGGTTATATTGCAGAGTATCTTGATTTCCTCTTCCAATTAATCTTAATTTCAAAGATACAAAATCATCTTATTTAAATCTATCTCGAACCATTCGAAAAAACTTTGCAAGTTGGTTATACTGATCAAACATCTCAATAAGACATTTAACAATTGTCTCATTTATAGATTTTTTTGACTCATCATCTAAAAAATCAATCCTATTGCGAAGTTCATTTTGAGTATCATATATATACAATTGAGTAAATTTTGGTTTTGCTCCATCAACAGGTAATAATGAAGTAATTAAATGGTGATTTTATCCACATATTCTAAAATTAAAAGGACAAAAAAGTATATTTATTTCATTATCTATTTTAGCACCCATAGATGAAAATTCAAGCATAGAATTATAAAGTTTTATATTTTTCCTAAATTTTGAAGCCAAAGGACCATTATTATAACTCAAAAGAAAATTAAGAAAGTCTAGATTTTTTTTCAAAAAAGGTAATTTAACTTTCCCTTTCATGCAACAAAGGAAATATATTTTTCGATGACCACGTGTATGGCCATCAACACATTCACTCAGCCAATGCAATGCTCCACAAAATTCGTATTCATTATCTAGTACCCCCAAATCAGACTTTTGAAGATAATGGCCTAAAATAATTCACACAATTATTTCTTTTATATACTTTTGAAGATAATGGCCTAAAATAATTCACACAATTATTTCTTATATATATATATCCATTATTTTAAAAGTGGAATAGAACAAATCACCTTGTAAGTGAGGAAAAGGAGTTGTACATCTTATTTTATTTTGTGTTTGGTCAGAGACTCTAACAATAGAGGTATAATTTGACATGTTTATATTAAAAAAATAAATTTATCATGGGTAATAATTGAAATTAATGAAAATTAACAAATATTTATAAGTTACCTCGAAAATCAGATGACTCACCAATATATACACTTATTAAATTATCATTTGAATTAATGTATAAAGGTAAAATTCTGGAACTGGGGGCTGTATAATAAAAAAGAAAAATATTTTTGTCATACCTGAAAACCACTGGTGCGACGGTTCTAGGGCAAGAGTAGGCATAAGGCCACCGTATACCCATAGAACCCTTAACTAACTTGGATCAAATATACAATACATACTAGCATCATGCCAAACATCCATATCTTATATATCTCATCAACCTGATATGACATTTCCTCTTGTTCCTTACCAATCAAAAGATAATTATAACATCAATATGGAACAAGAAAAAGTCTACAATATCATCCATGGCAACAAAAGAATAAGCAACATCACACAGATCTACGGAGCTTCTAAAAGTATATTTCTCATAGAATTGAATACATATATATATATATATATTACATAAAAGAGTCTTCTTGTGGAGAAGGAAATTAGGAAGCTCTGTCTTCAGGATTAACTCTCTCTCGAACTAAGCTAGAACCTGAAATCTACAGAAGAGTGGTGAGCCTTCAACTCAGTAATATGTACCAGGGTACTAGAAAGAAATCTTAACATATACATTAATATCATAAGTACTTATAAATGGTAGCACTATCCAATCATTTTACAATACATATGAATATCAAATCATGATTATTTTTAAGAACATAAATGCCTATAAAGAATGGCATTATCAAATAAACATAATATATAACTGATATCATATCATAACGTCTGGGTAGCCTTGCTACCTTCACGTGCGCAGGCATATGCCTAGAGCTCGTGACCTCCTCTAGGTGGAACACTGATACTATACCCTATCAGTCAGGTTTTCTCTGTGCACATTGGACCAATGAATTAACTCTCATTGGGAAAAGTGTTCTATAATGTATGTTCTGTGATATACATATCAAGTATTGGTTCAACAATAATTAAAAGTGATCAAAAGATCACAACATATAAATAACATATCATATTATGCATAACAAAGGCTTGTTAGAAAAATAACCAAGTCATTATCAATATTCAAAGATTTTATTTAAGGAGGGTTTTAATAAATTGAATTCATAAATAACATATACATATATATATAAATATAATATACTTTAGCAAAAATTCATATATGGAGAATCATACACATGAAATGAAATCCACACTTACCTCTTAGCACTAAAAAGCTTTCTAGTCAAGCTCAACTCTTGCTCAAATCCAAAAGATCCTTAATTCCTTGAGTTATCTTCTCCTAAATAAAAATTTCCAAAATTTCAAAATTTAGGGTTTTCTCAAAACAATCACATAAAATAATCTTCCATAAATTCTAAGCTCCTTAGAGTCTCTATAAACAAATTCTAGCATTAATTTAATCATTAATAGATGATGAATAATAGTTATAGATAAAATTTACTATTCACATCACTATTCATTCAAAAATCATAAATCTTCATACTACTAAATCTAACAATAATTATCAGCCATTAATGCTCACAAAAGATCACCCATAAATTAAAAATAACTATTCTAGCTAATAAAAAACTTAACTCAAGCTAGAGAAAAGATTTGAGAAAATTACCTTATTTTCTCCTCCAAAGAAATTTTGAAGAATTTGGCTTGAATTAATGCTCTTATAGTCTTTAATTTATGTTTTCTAGCATTAATAAGGCTTCATTGGAGTATTAAAACCTTAGAAATGAAGAAAAATGACTTATGGTTGAGAGAAATAGGAAATGGAAAAGAAGAGAGAATAAGAAAGAAAGAAGAGGTAAAGGAAGAAAGAAAGCTACTGCCAAAAATAAACCCTGACTTTACTGTTCACGGTTACTGTTCATAGTTATTATTCACGGTTACTATTTATAGTTACTGTTCACGTGCACTATTCATGATTACTGTTCACGTGCACTATTCATGATTACTGTTCACGTGCATTATTCATAGTTAGATTTTAAGAGAGCTAAGGGAGGGGTCGACTCCCCATTTAAGATAAAAGAAAACATAAAAGTGGTTGGATTCCATAGATATTTTCTATCCTCGATTTTATGTATGCTTATGAATGTTTGCATGTGTTGTGACATGTCAGATAAATAAATGAAGGATTTGCATGTTAAATTAATTTATATCAACTCATTGATATGAGATTGATTGTGTTTATTGATATGAGTTTGATTGTGTGATTACACATAGTTTATATGTTTCATGGCCTTATATCTGTCTTACCCATGTGATACTATTCCTTTGATATGATTATTGACCTTACTGTCATTCCTTATAATTGATTTTGCATTCTGATTTTATTGAGCAGATTGTTATTATTACTCCCTCTGCTTATCTTTGTTATTGATCCAATTACTTTTATTGGCGATGCATATTAGATTCACTGATTATCTTATATACGCACTCTTTTCCTTATTTACCATTTTTCAGGTGCAGAGTAGATAGCAAAATCCCAACTTCTGTCTCTCTGTGGATTTCTGCAAACTTTTATAGCAATATAATTATATTGAATACAGTATTTTGGATGTTCATGATCTAATTGCTCCATGGAGCATGTATGGGTTAGTTAGGCTATGAACATGTATATATGATATATTATGGAGTATGAGTGTTGATATGACATGTTATGATGGATGTTACAGCCAATACCATTATAATTGCAGGCAGTTTACAGAATGACAGAATAAATAGTAACTAAGTAAATTGATTAATTAATTGATGGTTATAGATATTTGCATGTGATATTGGGTTCTACGGGTGCCAGTCGCCATTGGCATCTTCTGCATCCTAGGATCGTCGCGATCTAAAATCAGGTCATGACAGAGGTGGTATCAAAGCTCTAGGTTACAGATGAATAGTACCTAAATTACAAAGGAATAATAACTAAGTACAGAATGGGTATAGTTAAGTAAACAATGGAGCATAGGAATTCCTATATCATCTTTTGCTGTATTAGTCTAATATGTGTTAGTATTCAGCGTTTCGTGTTCTGTTTTTCAAATAGTTTACAGAGATATCCAACGATAGAGACAGGGATACCAGGGAGGCAGAGGTAGCCTCCAACGAGTCTCCAGTTAGAGAATATTAAGTTTCAGAGTGTTCGTCCATATTTTGACGGACTACAAAGGATACAGAGAGGGGTGATGACCCCCTAGAGAGTAGAGATGATGAGGGGGATGATAGAGTTACGTAGGGAATTGGTAGATTTAAGGCGGGAACATCAGAATATGCCGCCACCAACAGTTCCAGTAGCAGTGCCACCCCTTGTTATACCAAAAGCAGTGCCAGTTGCACCAACTCCTGTACCGCCAGTTATGGTTCCTGAGGAGCCTATTATGCTAGGAGGACGCCGAGTTATAAATGAGGGTGAAGTATCTATATTTAGCTTTCTGAAGCTAAACCTGCCGAGTTCAGGTGCGACAGAGGCGATGAGCCGATAGATTTTCTGAAGCAGGTTGAGAAGGTAGTTAGAAGACTACCTTATTTTGACACTAAAGCAGTGGAGTTGGTTGGGCTATTGCTGAAAGGGAAAGCCTGGACATAGTTTTCTCGTAGGATGGAGCCCAGATTGTATGGTGAGCATCCTTCTACATGGGTTGAGTTTAGACAGGGGTTGATTAATGAGTTCATAAAAGAAGGGGTGAAGACCAGAAATCTGATTCAGTTTGAACAGCTCGAGTAGGGAAATAGGTCAGTGGAAGAGTATGCAGAGGAGTTCATCAGACTGAGTAGGTATACTACCTATATTGTTCCTACTGAGGCGGATTTGATCAACAGATTCAGAAGAGGTTTACATGCTTCACTTCATAGTGCTTTATTGGCTACAGAGTTTACATCTCTGACTACTGTTATCGATAAGGCTAATCAGATAGAAGAGAAATATAAGACAGAAAGGGCTAAGAGGGATCAGAAGAGAAAGGAGGACCCGGAGCACAAAGTAGGAGGGGGAAGAGTAGCTCCTAGCCTAGACAAAGTGAGTCAGTGCCTAGATTTGATCAGAGATCTCAGTTTGGCAGTCAGAGGAGGAGGACGCAAATTAGGGGTCCAGTAGTACAGTATACATTTGCATATTCTCAGGATTCTTCTAGACCAGCTGTACAGATGCCTAATATGCCTATTTGTAGTTTATGTGGAAGAAGACACGGAGGGGAATGTCAACGTCAGTCGGGTGCCTGCCTAAAATATGGGTTGCATGGTCACTTTATCAGCAGATGTCCTTTGTGGGGCAAGCAGCAGCCATCTGCTACAGTTTCTCAACCTACAGTGTAGATGAGTCAGAGAGGCTCCTGGTAGAGGCAGAGGCAGATGACAAGCTCCTAGTAGCAGTTAGGCCCCAGCAGGCAGAGGTCAGGGGCGAGTCTTTATAGTCAATACTCAGGAGGCACAAAGATTAGATAATGTGGTTACAGGTACTATTTTGATTCAGAATCAGATTGTTGATGCCTTGTTTGATTCTGGGGATATGCATTCCTTTGTTTCACCCCAATTTGCACCTAAATTGTATAAGGAGAGAAAATTATTGAATGTGCCTTTAGAAATAGCTACACCGATGGGGTAAGAATATAGAAGTGGATTACTATTATCCTGATTGTGTGATTGAGATTAATGACAACATTTTGCGTGCTGATTTGATAGAATTGCCTGTGTTAGAGCTAGATTTGATTCTGGGTATGTATTAGCTCATGACATATCGTGCAGTCATTGATTGTTATGAGAAGAAGGTTAAATTTCAGCCTGAGGGGAAGCTAGAGTTTAAATTTTTGGGTGATAGACGTGAATTTAGAGTCAATCTTGTTTCTGCTATCCAGGCTAGAAGGATGGTAGGGAAAGAATGTTCAGCATATTTGGCTTATGTAATAGATGTGCAGAAGACTTCTGTAGAGCTTGATCGGATACCTGTAGTTCAGGAGTTTCCTGATGTCTTCCCTGAAGAATTGTCAGGATTACCCCTAGATAGAGAGATAGAGTTTGAGATTGAGGTGTATTCAGGCACCGATCCAATATCCATTCTTCCTTACAGAATGGCACTAGCAGAATTGAAAGAATTGAAGGTGCAGTTATAGGAGTTGTTGGATAAAGGATTCATTAGACCGAGCAGTTCTTCATGGGGTACTCCAGTGTTGTTTGTAAAGAAGAAAGATGGTTCACTGAGAATGTGCATTAATTATAGATAGTTGAACAAAGTGGCAGTGAAGAACAAATATTTGTTGCCACAGATAGATGATCTATTTGATCAGTTGCAAGGTGTCAGTCATTTTTTAAAGATTGATCTGAGATCTGTGTATCACCAGTTGAAAATTAAGAAGGGTGATGTACCTAAGACTGTTTTCAAGACCCGATATGGACATTATGAGTTTCTGGTGTTGCCATTTGGGTTGACTAATGCACCGACTGCATTTATGGATTTGATGAACAGGGTGTTTAAGCCATTCTTGGATAAGTTTGTCATAGTGTTCCTTGATGACATTCTTATCTATTTCAGGAGTGAGGAGGAGCATGCAGAGCATCTGAGGATGGTATTGCATACACTTCGTGAGCATCAGCTGTATGCTAAGTTATCTAAATATTAGTTTTGGTTAACCGAAGTGTGTTTTCTTGGGCATGTAATTTGTAAAGAAGGAATTAAGGTAGATCCTCAGAAGGTAGAAGCAGTTGCGAATTGGCCTCGGCCTACCAGTGTTTCTGAAGTCCGTAGTTTTCTAGGTATGGCAGGGTACTATAGGCGGTTTGTGAAGGATTTTTCCAGAATTGCTGCTCCATTGACTAAATTGACTCGGAAACAGGAGCGATATCTGTGGAATGATGAATGTGAGAGCAGTTTTCAGACTTTGAAGTCTTGCCTCACAAGTGCTCCAGTGTTAGCATTACCAGTAGAGGATGAGAAGTTTACAGTATACTATGATGCTTCCCGAGTTGGATTGGGGTGTGTTTTGATGCAGAATCGGAGAGTAATTGCTTATGCTTCTCGATAATTAAAGAAGCATGAAGTAAACTATCTGACACATAATCTAGAGATGGCGGCTGTGGTCTTTGCATTAAAGATTTGGAGGCATTATTTGTATGAATTTAAATATGAGATATATATTGATCACAAGATTTTGTAGTATATATTTCAGTAGAAGGATCTAAACCTCCGGTAGCGTAGATGGGTTGAGTTGCTTAAGGATTATGATTGTGAAATCTTTTACCATCAGGGCAAAGCTAATGTAGTAGCTAATGCATTGAGCCAGAAGTCTATGGGTAGTCTAGCTCACATCTCAGTTGGCAGGAGACCATTGATCCATGAAATTGGGGAGTTAGTTGATATGGGTATGGAGTTGGATTTGGGATCCCAGGATCGTAACCAGGCTCTGATAGCCCAATTTTGGGTTAAGTCACTATTGATTGATAATATTAAAGTGGCACAAAATAGGGATCCATATCTACTGAAGCTTAAGGGAGATGTACAGAATGCCAAGATGTCAGAATTTATAGTGGAGGATGATATACTGAAGTGTGAAAAGCGGATATGTGTACCTGATATTGATGGGCTGCGAGATCGGATTATGAGAGAGGCTCATTATTAGTCATACAGTGTATATCCAGGAATTTCCAAGATGTATCATGATTTGAGGGATGTGTATTGGTGTCCTGGTATGAAGAGAGATGTAGCTCAATTTGTCTCTAAATGCTTAGCCTGTTAGCAGGTTAAGTTTGAGCGACATAAACCATCGGGTTTACTTCAGGAGATCGTGTTACTGGAGTGGAAATGGGAGCAGGTTACTATGGATTTTGTAGTCGGATTACCGAGTACTACGAGGGATTGTGACTCCTTATAGGTTATTATAGATCGATTGATGAAATTTGCTCATTTCCTGGAGGTTAAGACCAGTTACTCTGCAACTTAGTATTCACAGTTGTATGTGGAAAAAATTATGTGACTTCATGGAGTTTCTTTAATGATCATATCAGATAGAGGTACACAGTTCACTTCTTGGTTTTGGTAGAAGTTTCAGGAGGCTATGGGTACTTAGTTACGGTTTAGTATGGCTTTCCATCCACAGATCGATGGACAGTCAGAGAAGATAATCCAGACTTTGGAAGATATGCTTCGGTTGTGTGTTCTGGATTTTAAAGGTAACTGGGATCAATATCTACCATTGATTGAATTCTCCTACAATAATAGTTATCATTCTTCTATTGGAATGGCTCCAAATGAAGTATTATATGGTAGAAAGTGTAGATCTCCAGTATACTAGGTGGAACTAGGGGAGAAGCAGTTAGAGGGGTCAGAATTGATTAAAGAAACAATGGAAAAGGTGCCTATGATTAGAGATCGGATGAAGACCGCTTTCTTAAGATCTCACCAATGAGAGGTATCATGAGATTTGGGAAGAAAAGGAAGTTGTCACCAAGATTTATAGGTCCATTTAAGATTCTTAAGAGGATTGGTAATATAGCCTATAGATTGACTCTTGCACCTAATATGAGCTATGTTCATCCAGTGTTTCACATCTCTATGCTACGGAAGTATGTATCTGACCCATCACATTTATTGGAGATACAGGATATTGGGATTAATGAAGACTTGTCCTATGAGGAGCTTCCAGTGAAGATAGTTGATCTACAAATCAGACAATTGAGGCATAAAGAAATTTCAATGGTGAAAATGCTTTGGAGGAATCAGTCGATGGAAGAGTACACTTGGGAGAGCGAGCAGGAGATGAAGGACAAATATCCATTCATGTTCCATCAATGAGGTATGTATTTATTTAAACTTGAGGACAAATTTATTTGAAAGAGGATAGAATGTAATACCCTAGAAAGGCCTATCTTATATGCATGATATAGTTCTCAGTTACTGGTTTGAAATCATCGAAATAACTAGAAATAATTTTAGAGATACAGTTACAATGCAAAGGAGATATTTTTCCGAAAATCGTCGGTGTCGAAAACACTGCCGAGAAAATAGCAGTCCGGTCAACAGATGAATTTCTGATTCTGATAAAGGGGTAAAGAACTATATATATGCATGTGTAATTATGGTGAAAATAAAGAGGTGAAAAATGTTAGGAATGCTGAAAAAGTAAGTGATGACACAATCGTAAATAAATGAAACTTTGAGGGGTATAGTGGAAAGTGGTCTATCTGATTTTCAAAATGGCTCTGAAACTATTTTTATAAATAAGAATAAATATAAATAAGTTTTTTGAATCCCTACTTTGAAATTCAATTCTCAACAGAATTATCAGAATAAATTACAGAAAAAGTTGAGGTCAAAGTATGATTACTTGATAGTTTAAGGACCAAAATGAAATTTGCCATTATGACTTAATATTTAAGAATGTCTTAACCAAATTTTTGTCATCTTCTTCCTTCTTCCTTAGTGTGGCGGAACCACTTCCTTCTTGTCACGACCCCGTCCTAGAATCATGACCGGCGCTAGGGAACGGGAAGGCGATATGCCACCGGAACCCATAGCAAGCCTTACCTGAATATCAAAATATACTATATTCCACAAATGACATAACATAATATTAAATAGAGGTACACCCTCCAACAACATCATCCTAAAATATCACAATCCATATAGATATAACAAAAGTGGGGATTTATTCACCCACAACTAACATATTAATTATTACAATTAACTAACATACCGGTAATTATGGAAGTACTAAAAGAAATAAAATTAAATAATAACCTTAAAGAGTCTGTACTCTGTGAAGAAAGAAGCAGAGTTGATCCTGAAGGGAGAAGTGAGAAAATAACCCTGAAAAATAATGAACAAGAGTGAGCGTTCGACTCAATGAGCTGGTATAATTTAAATAAACATGCATGTCAATAATTATTTATATGAAATGTCATATCACAGTTCAACATCAGTAAAACAAACCAAATATATCACCCATGATGAGAATAGTCAGTGGAATCCACCATTCATCTATAATCCATAAAC
>CANXYC012191979.1:0-10465 GCA_948193065.1 Aleurites moluccanus | reverse complement strand
TCCTTTCTACTACATGTTCATATCTTACTGAGTTGAAGGCTCACTCCTCTTCTGTGGATTTCAGGTGATAGTTTAGCTCGTGAGGGAGCTAGTAGAGAAGATCAAGCTTCTTGACTTATTTTCTCGAAGAAACTTTATTGTAATTATCCTTTTGAGATACTTTGTATAATTATTGATGATATTGTGATATCATATGTATTGGAGTATATTCTAGAGCTCCGTAGCTAGTCTTTTGGGAAAAATAGAATATTTGATGTATGAATGTTATCCTTTGGATACTCTTGTTCCTCTTTGATGAGAGATGTCTTCTTTAGATCATTAAGAAACAAGAGAAAGATATGGAATGATATAATAAAGAAATGATTTATGCTTGAATGGATTATGATATGTCATAGCATGATTTATATATATGATATAATTGTATGTAAGATTCAGAATGTGGGAGTTCTACGAGTTTATGGTGGCTTTAAGCCTACCCTTGCCCTAGGACCGTCGCACCACTGTAGTTGGGGTGTGACAAAAATAAAAACCTATCCCACCCCATTTACTAAACAGGATAGATATTGCCCGTCCCATTCAGATTGGGGAGGAGCGGGTACCCAGTTGGGTGGACAAAATTGTCATCCATAATCCTATATCAAAAATTTTATTTTAGACTATTTATGGATTAGGTAAAGTGAATGATGCCTCAAAAACAATCTTGTTGCCCGTGAAGAAGACATGAAAGAAGCATTATCAGCTGCAAAGAAGGGAATACAGTGTTTTAACAGTGATTGGTTGATAAATTGTATCATGAGACGAGCTTGATTTGCAGGCAGATCAATTTGCTGAGTCCTTGTGAGGAGACTATTTGTTGTGGTGAGGTTAGGATCAATAGAAGAATGTAAATTCATTTTTTCTCTGTTTTTCATTGCCTTTAGTTTGCGTGGAAAGAAAATGTCAATATTTATCCATGGAACTCCCATTCAATCCAGAAAGATAATCAAATTCCATAATATTTTGGTGAAATGTCTATTTATGTTTAATACCGAGAGATTCCAACAAGTAAATGCTAAAAATTTTCAATTTGATATTGTTTATAGTTCTAGTCAACTAATCTTTTTCATTTATGGAAAATTGTAGTTCACATATAAAAGTAGATTGAAACATTTATCATGCATGTGAAGAAATAGAAGTAAAGAAGCTCAGCTGAGCTTTGAGCAAAGTTAATTTATTTTTACTGCTACTAGTTATTAAGTTAGTGCGAAAACCTTCTAACAATTTATTGATTCTAGATTGAGTACTAGATTAATAGGTAACAAAAATCATTGATTCAAAAGAATACTGAAGTTTAAAATATTTTCAAAGATAATTTTTATTTAATCAAAAGTTGCTCAAACACTAAGTCTTACAAAACATATATAGTTTTCAGAAATTCTAGAGCCTGATATGATAATTTATTCATAAAAGAAAATAAATCATCAGATTTACATAAATACATAAATAAAAATGACAAAAACAATACCTTAAAATGTGCTCTAAAAACAAGTTTCCTACCAAAAGTAAATAAAGAATCAAAAGTTACAAAAAATGGATAAAAAACCTAAATTGACAAAGCTGGATACCTAGATGAAGAAATTTTAGCAAAATACACCTTCAATCATTGCTAGAGGTAATGACTCTAATTCATGCGACATTTTCCACTGGATTAGGCCCATAACTAAATACTACTAGTGACCCTTTTTTTTTTCTTTGATCTTTTTGCATGGTCAAACCGGCCCATAAACTTCAGGGTTTATATGTCTGCATCAGTTAGCTTTCTATTTTGTATTCTTTCCTTTTCTATTAGCTCAGTTAGTTTGTAGCACATTCTATTAGCTTAGTTCAGTTAGCTATAATTTTCTTGCTTCCCACTCTTTTGTATATAAATACATGTCATCAATCAATAACATAGGATGAGATTTTTTAGTCTAAGTCACGTTTTATCACATAGTATTAGAGCATAGGATTTTAGATCTATTTTCTCTGTCCGGATGGCTCCTTTTATCAATCAATATCCTTCTTCAATCTATTTATCTTTTCTCTTCAAAGGTTATTCAAGGTTCTCCAATGGCCTCTTCAACTAGTGTCAATCCTGTTGTTGATCCTTCGTCTCCCTATTATCTTCACCATTCAGAAAACTACAGTTCTGTAAGTGTTACTCCTAAGCTCACACCAACAATTTTCTCTCCCTGGAAAAAGGTCTTTTCTTCTTGCAGTTTCAATAAGGAATAAATAGGGATTTCTTTATGGTTCCATTCCTAAACCTGGCTCAAAGAATAATTTGTTCCTTTTATGGACTCATTGTAACAACCTTATTATGGTCTGGCTCTTAAGATCGATCTCACCATCCATAGCATCCATTGTTTTCTATGCATATGAGGCTAGTAAAATCTAGCAAAAGCTCAATCAAAGGTTCTCATAGCCTGATGTCTCTAGGATGTGTCATCTTCAACATCTTATTTTTTCAATAACATAAGTTTCCAAGTCTGTTGATGCCTATTTTACAGAGCTTAATGGAATTTAGGAGAAATTGGGGAGTTTTAGACCACTTCCATTTAATTCTTCTGGAAAATGAAGTGATAGTTGTTTCTAAAAGTTTGTTGATGTGGCACAGAAGGACCATGTGTTTAAATTTCTCAATGGACTGAATGAAACATTTCAGGTACTAAGATCACAGATTATTATCATAAAACCATTTCCTACTTTGGATCAAATGTACAATATGGTACTCAGAGAGAAGACACAAAGGAGTGTGCTCTTACAAAATCAAAATTTCACTGTTGGAGTAGTAATATTAGTAAAGAAGTATCAGACTAGTCAGGTGTGTTTTCATTGTAGAAAACCTTACCATATCAAAAAAGATTGTTACAGGCTTGTTAGATTTCCTCCGAATTTCAAGTTTACTAGGTCAAAACCTCAAAGTCAAATGGTTAATCAAGGAAACAGATTAGTCAATCAAGCCACAACATCTCAAGTTGAACCTATAAGATAATACTAAATATGTTGCTACTTCAATGGCTGCATTTAATGTCTCAAAGGATCAAGTTCAAAAACTCATGATCTTTCCGAATGATCAACATTACAGTGTTGGAAACATACCTTCATCTTCATCAACCACACATTTGACTAATTTTGCAAGTAATACCAATTTTATATTTTCTCTACCATGAATAGTAACAAGTTTCAAACTCTTTTGCATTCTAAACCTAGTATATCTCTTTGGATACAAATCATATAATTTGTTATTTAGAAATCTTTGATTCCTACATTTAACTTTACAATGTCTTTGTGCAATTGCCAAAAGGCATGAAGCCTTAGGTAACTCATATTGGTACTGTCATTTTCAATTCCAATCTCATCTTACATAATGTTATTTTAGTTCATTCTTTCACATTTTAATCTTGTGTCTATTAGTAAACTTCTCTTAAATTCTTAGTTATATCTCATTCATTTTTCAGCCATTGTTTCATCCAGGTCCACTGATCATAGATGACTATTGGACTGGTTGAAATGAGAAATGGGCTTTTCTACTATAAATATAGTCTTCCTTCACATAATTTTTCTTCATATAAACTAACCTCTATTGTATGTCATTCTCAATCTGTCTTTATGGGTTCTCTTTACATATGGCACCATAGATTAGGTCATATTCCTATAAATAAAATTCATTCAATCCTTCCTGATGTAATAACCACAAATTCAACCATTTGTGTTACATGTCCTAGAGTAAAATAGAAGAGAATGTCATTTCCTTTTCACATCAATAAAAATAAAGTTGTCTTTGATCTTATTGATGTTGATATATGGGGTTTATACTCAGATAAAGATCTTTATGGAAATCACTACTTTCTAACTTTGGTGGATGATTTCTCAAAAAGTGTATGGGTGTTCCTCATGAAACATAAATATGATGTTTCTCATATTATTCCACAATTTTATTAGTTTATTTTCAATCAATTTGGCATTAATATCAAAATTATTATATTAGATAATGGAATGGAATTCTCAATGCCTTTATTATATAATTACAAAGGCATCATACATCAAATAACATGTCCTTATACTTCACATCCAAATGGAGTAGCTAAAAGAAAACATTAACATATTTTGGACATTGCTAGGGCATTGATGTGGAGTATAAGGACATGCTGAAAACAAAACATTAACATATTTTGAACATTACTAGGGCATTTCTTTTTATCTATCAAGTTTTGTGGAGATGTTATTCTCACTGCCATCTATTTCATTTACAGAACTCCAACTTCTATTTTAAATGGTCAAACATCTTATGAAGTTTTGTTTGCATAGAGACCTTCCTATAGTCATCATAAATCATTTAGTTGTCTTGCCTTTGATATCAATTATGTTCCTTACAAAAGAAAGTTTGATTCAAGATCCAAAAGATGTCTAGTTTGATTCAAGATCCAACAGATGTCTAGTTTGATTCAAGATCCAAAAGATGTGTCTTTCTAGGGTATTCCTTTAGTACTAAAGGCTATAAATTATATGATATGGATACTCATAATGTTTTATTTTCTAGAGATGTTGAGTTTCATGAAGATCATTTTATATTTAAGATAAATTTTGTACCAATTACTCAATAACTTGTTACATATTTTATTTCATTTCATCTACCTACTCCATTTGCTCAACATTTCATGTCTACAGATTCATCCATAAACATTTCAGATACTTATTCCAACATTAATTCAAATACCACTATTGCATCATCCCCCAATATTTCATCACCTGATCCATAATCTTTTGATATCTCACCACATTTATGAACACAAATTTTTGCACCCTTAAGCATATTTGGGACCATGCCAAATGGACCGGTGTCAACCGAGGTCAGAACCGCCTCCAAAACGGTGAATCGGGCCCAAAACCATTTAAGTGCCACCTTGAGAAAATGGTGGCGTTGCCAAGGTGAGGTGGCAGCATTGCCCAAACTAGCCGACAGCAGCTCTTTTGTATGTTTGGGCGGCCACCCTCATTCTTTGGCAGTGCCACCAACCATCTTTAGCAGCGGCACCACCCCCTTCTGGCGGTAGCAGTCCTTCTTGAGAGTGGCAGTGCATCCATTATCCATTTTAATTTTTGTCGACTCCTTCCTTCTTTATGGTTGCCACCCTCCCTCTTTCGTGATACCATCACCCCTCTTCGGTGACATCTTTTTAACTACGTGTTGACAGCCTCTGAATTTGCCTAAAAATCATATAATCCAACTTCTGAAAGTTACAAACCCCTACCCCCACCCCCACCCTAATCCTCTACTATATATATGAGGTCCATTTTCATTACAAACTACATCAGAACAATTGAATTGAATTTTCTTTAACTGTCTCTCATTTCTCCCTCCCTTTTATCATTTTTTCTCTCAATATAAGTGGTTCATTTCTCTTTGATATTGAACAGATTTCTTTAGCTCTCTTTGAGTTAAAGGAATAGAAGACTAAAATTAAGCTATCTTTGAGTATATTTTAGAAATTTAAAATTTTTGCCTTGTTGAAAACTAAATTAATTTGATTTGAATTAATTTCAGAATTAATTTTTGATTAGTTCTGCTAAAGTGAAATTTTGGTCCGGGAAACCGCCGCTCAGAAAAAAAAAAAAAGTACACTTCCCCTAAATTTATCTTTTTAAATTCATTATTCTATTTGTTCAATTTAAGATATCTCAAATTTCCCTAATTTATGATATTTTAAATTAGATCTTTATCAATTTAATTATTTAATTTAAGGCATTTTAAATTATTCATTCTTCTTAATTTGGTAAAACATCAAAATAAAGAATTAAAACATGATAAAAAGATAAAGGTAAAATCATATTTTTTTCTTAAAATCAGGCCTAAACCCTTTGCAAAAAAAAAAAAAAAAAAAAAGAACTACGTAGGTTTTAATTCACATTTAAAGGGATACGCAGACATACTATTTCAAAACCTTAAATCCCAAAAACATAAAAAATTATTTTTTCCAATTTATTTTGTTTCTTCTTTATTTTATTTTATTTTAGCTAATTTATGTATTTTTTGGGAACGTGTGATCAACTTTAAACCCATAAAGGTTAGAGTTGATATCCCATATTTTTTCGTTTTAATTGTCATAATTAGTTTAATTTATTTGCTTTACTTATTTTATTGCTTTATTTATTTTATTATTTTATTATTAAATTTTGCAATTCATGCATTATATATGTCATCCTTTAATTGTTCATATAAAAATACATCTTTTTATAAATCATAAATTTAGTTTAAAATTAAGTTTAAGTTACTTAAAATCAAAAATCTAGTTCCCGAGTTCAATCCTAATTCGAAGGTCTAATGTCTTTTTTATTAGACAAATTGGAGTCAAAATGGGTTTTTCCTTAACCTTTTCCATACAAAAAAATTAAGGTGGTAACTTCCAAAATAATTTTCAAAAAAATCAAAAATAAAAAAATAACTTGCAAATGTAAGGCGAAAGCCACCTTGAGTAGTGAGAAATCACCTAAAACAACATTCTGATTCTAAGCAGACCGAACCGATCCTTGGTCGAAGTTTCACAGTTGGCGACTCCACTGGGACTAAATTTTTTTCTAAAAAAAAGATAAGTGGACTACTAATTAGTTTAAAAAAATATATACTTTTTTTTTTTTTTAAAGTAACTCTAATTTGGCTTTTTATTTAATTATTGATTTATCATTCATGCATCACTTGCATAACCACTTACAAATAAAAAAAATTTGGATTACTGGTAGCATTGACCAGATAACTCTTTTTGAGTATGTTGGGAGATTACCTAAAGTATCCAGCCTGAGACAAATTCTTCGATCTTTTCGAGGGTGTAATGGGAAATGCATTCTATTGGACCTACGCGAAACTCATTGTTTCATATGTGGTTAGGTGTAATATCCTAGAAGATTGTACGAATATAAGTGGATCATAGCAGTAGAAATTAAGCTAATTGAGAAGTAAATAGATCAAAATGGTTTTAGAAATTATAAAAATATTATTCAAAGAAAATTTTACTTGAAGAAGTATAAGAATGTTAATAAGTAGCATTATTGGTAATTAATTTTTATAATATTTTTAAGAAATTCTTTGATAAAATTGATTGTGGATATTTCAAGCTAAGATCTTAAATTATTTAGGAAAAAATAATGGAGGATCAATATGAAGTTAATTAGGAAAAAGGATAGTGAAGAAAAAGGTAGTGATGAGAAAAAAATTTGTTTTATAGTACTTATCGGTTCTTTTTAATTAAATCTCGATAGTTATTTTGTTTAAATTTCTATTACATAACTTAAGCTAGATAGATTATGGACCAATTAAAAATAAATTGAAGTGAATATGGTATTAAAGATGATTGGAGATGAATATGGAAGAGAAGTGAATTTCAAGAAATTTTAAAGGTTGCAATTTTTGGAATTCTCACCGAAACTAATTCAGAATAAAAATTCATTAGCTATTAAGGTTCACTAATTAAATTGAATTGAGATATAATAGGCAATATAAGGTTTCATAAAACTTTAATGGAAAGAATTTAAGGACTCAATTAAAAAGAATTATGGTAGCAATTATAAACAAGAGAAATTTTGGATCAAAGTATAATTACCCAAAATTGTGGGATCTACCAAGCCTACAATTATTTTAAGTCAAAAATATCCTAGAAAATCTAAGGATGGTCGGCCCACATATTTAATTGGGATGAAATCATACAAAGATATTTACCTAATTAATCATTCATTCCATGCAAATAGATTTTCTATTTGGAAAGGATTGACAAATCACTATTGTAGGAGTACTTCCAAAATATTTTTTCAACCTCCCTCTATAGAAATAAAAAATTTTAAGATAGGAAAATTAAATAGAAGTAAGAAAAATTGATGAAGGAAGATTGATGGATATCAAGCAATCTTGGAGGAAGAAGAGAAGAAAGAATTCATCTAAGGTAAAACTCCTAAACTTGGTTCTTTAATTTATTCTATAAGTATTAAAGTTTGAATGATTAATGAATAGAATAAATTGAGTTGTATAAGCAAAGGGATATGAAGGCAATTAAAGATTGGATTAGGGTTTTAAAATTTTGTAACCTGTATTAGGTTAGGAAATTGTATCTTATATTACATGACCTTAAGCAATGAATTTGAAAAAGTATAAAACATGAAAGTTGTAGCTTTAGGATATTCATATAAAATGGTTTGGTAAAATTATAATTAAGGAAAGAGATATTAAGCTATAAGTGTTACTTGTTCAGACTGATAGATAGGCAGTTAGGGAAGGCTATTGTGTTTTAATAATAGGATAACCTTAAAGGTAGAATTTGTGTAAGTGTTAAGCATAAAAGTTGTACATATATATGTTATTTAGATTTTTGTAAAATAATTTTATGAAATTCAAAGTAGAAAAGAAAATATTAAGCAAATGTTAAGACTGACTCGGATGAAGGGTTTTGGCAAAAAAGCTACTGTGTTTTATTTATAAAGGACGTTAGAGACTGAATTAGATTAAGTGTTTAACATGAAAAATATTTATTTATATCTTCCCTAGAGGCATATAAAATGGTTTTGTCATTGGATCAATATTTTATGAGATACATCTAAAACAGTAGAGACTGCCTGGATTGAAGTGCAGGGCAACAAAGCTGGTAGTGAGGTTGAGTTCAAACTATCACCATATGTTGTATAGTATTTGAAAATGTCTAAAATTTGAATATGTTAGAACCTGTAATGTATAGTTTAATTAAGATAAAGAATCAAAGCAATTGGATATGTATAAAATGAGTTATAGACAGAAGAATATAGACTGCCAGAATGAGGAAAAACAAGTAAAAGTTTAAAAGCTATAATCTTAGGTTAAGGATTATATGAGTATTAAGTAAATTAAAGTTAAGAATACTATATGGCATATAAATAAATACTAATTTTAATGCCTAATTGATGTGTAGCTTCAAATGATGAAGATGATGCAAGTGGAAGTTCTAAGTGAGGAAGTGAAGTGAATTTGTGAATTTGTTTAGTAAGGTGAGTTATTAACGCAGCGAAATATCAATGGAAGAAGAAAATAATATTACAATTCGTTGATTCACACACGAATACCGGAAAGTAATCTTCTATAACCTGTTGATTTTAGAAATACCAGGAAATAGGCATCAACTTCGTGTTTTCTAGGAAAACCAAAACTGGAAGAAAAGTAGGGTTTCTTATTATTCGGCAAAACTGTCTCTTACAAAACAAAACACCCTATTTATAGGCTAAAAGAAAAATAAAACTCTAATAGGCTTAACAGGCTTTGGCCCAAAATAATAAAATAAAACAGTTTACAAAAAAAGGAAACGAATGCGCATAAAACTTTACGGGCTTTAAACAGATGATTTTGGGGTCAAAACTGGGCCGTGTTAGGTTCCCTTAGCATTATTCTAGATCTCTGAATAAGCTTCGAAACAAGAACTCGTGGGCCCCGTAGCTCATCCTGTGCTGAAAGTTATGGCCTTTTAAAGACGACCTGCACGAAAGGCCCTATCTTGCTTCTCCAAGAACTATAAAACCTGCTCATCTATTTATTGGCCCGCATGAGTTATGTATATATCATTATGCATATCAATAACTTGATTTATTGAATCAATGAGCATATTTCCTTTTTGACCTAATGCCACCTTGCTATTTCTATTAATCATCCTTTGATTTTCTTTAAGTCTAAAATGATCCATTTCCATTGATTATTATTAGAATTGCAATGCCTATTGCATTTTTTCATATTGAGAACCTGAATTATGATATTGAGCTTGATTGATCTTGTACCGAAATGCTTTCGAAATTATGCACACCAAATGTTCAACCATATGACTGTCACACCCCAACTCCAATGTTTGCAACGGTCCTAGGGCAAGGGTAGGCTTAAGGCCACCATACACCCGTAGAACTCACATATCCTGGATCTCATACACAATTGTAACAATCATAAATATCATATAATATCATTTGCATAATCCATATAAACATAATTCTTTTCTTTACTATATCATTTCATAATTTTCTCTTGTTCCTTATTGATCAAAAGATGCATCTCACATCACTAAGGAACAATAGTACCCAAAAAGGTAATAATTCATACATCAAATATATTATCATCCGCAAATGACTAACTACGGAGATCTAGAGTATACTCTCAAAATATATTGTGTCATAATACCATTTAATGTATATACATAATCATATATCAAAAGTATTACAATGGAAGCTTCTTAGGATGAATAAGTCAAGAAGCTTGATCTTCTATACGTGCACCATCTCGAGCTACACTACCACTTGAAATCCACAGAAAAGGAGTGAGCCTTCAACTCAGTAAGATATGAACATCATGAATCAAGAATCTGAATATCAAATCATAATCATGTACATATATTTATATATATATGGGTATGAAAGAATCTCAAGCTTTACTTGAAGGAACATGTGTGCTTAT
>CANXYC012191653.1:0-10944 GCA_948193065.1 Aleurites moluccanus | reverse complement strand
CACAGGTGGATCCCGTATCCTTGGACCGTCGAGGCTCCCTGGTTTGGGTCGTGACAATGCATGAATTAATTCTCAGTTTGTAGTTCATTAGTCTTGAAATGATGGGAAATAATTTTAGAGACACGGTTAGAAAGCGAACTTGTTACTTTTCTGAAAGACGGCAGTGTTAGGAACATTGCCGAGAAATTAGCAGTCCAGTCAACAGAAGAATTTCTGAAGTTGACCTGGGAGTAAAAGATCACTATAATTTATGTGTAATTTTGGTAAAAAGAAAGAAGTGAAAATCATTTAGGAACACTGAAAAAGTAACTAATGGCAAAATGGTAAATAAATGAAAGTTTAAGGTGAACAGTGAAAATTGATAGGTCGAGGTTACAGAATTACTCCAGAACTATTTTTATAAATAAGCATAAATTAAAATAAGCTTATTTACTCCCCACTTTGAAATCCAATTCGTGACAGAATTGATAGAATAAATTACAGAAGATTTTGGACCAAAGTGTAACTAATGAAAGTTTGGGCATTTAGTTGAAATTTTCCAATTGATTTTTGTATAAAAGTTTATACTTAGAACATTTTGGCTATCTTCTTCCTTGTCTTCTTTCATGGCTAAACCATTTCTCTCCTTTCTTTCGTCTCATTTCTTCTTTTCCAACTAAATGTTCTAAGGAAAATTCATAGAAATCTTAAGTATTAACCTAGTTCTCTTCATTTCTATCATCAATTTGTAGAAAGGAGCTAAGGATTTCAAGGATTCTTTTAAGAGAGGTTTCAGCCACTACACATCACTTGAGGTAAGAATGTGTTTTGTTGGTTTTAATGGTTTATTTAGATGTTATTTAGGTTGAATTAAATGGGTTTGGTGGTTAATTGCATCAATTGATGCTAATTGTTAGAAATCCCTTATTTGTTTAGCTAAATTAAAGTCGTAAGAAAGGGTTTGATGAATGAGTGTTAGATTATGTTAATTGATGTTAGAATTAGTCAATTGGATATGAATAAGCAACTAATTGATGGTTTATTTGATGTATAATTGAAGTTTGGATCAAAGTGTTCTATATAGCTCAATTGGAGAATTTGATTGGAAATCAAGTTTCCAAAGCTATTGGAAGCATTAGGTGAGTCTATAATGCATCAAATAACATGCTTAATTGATTGAATTGATGATTGGAAACCTATGGTAAAACCTCACCTTTGGCCGAATGGGAGTTACTATTCATACCCTTTGATTTTGTTTTATTTGCCTTGAATTCCCATGCCAATTTGATCCATTTTGATGTTGTTCAATTGTGTTTCTTTGATGCCTATACTATTGTTGATAATGTGACTTATTGTTGGTTGAATTGGGCAAGTCAATTTTGCACCCTAACCTAACCTATTGGCTTGCCATTGTATGCCCACCATATGTTTAATGAAATGCCTAGTTTATTTGCCTTTGGCCTATTGCTTTGTATTCCATAGGCCTACCATTTGAATGTCATTGTCGCCAGCGATGTTGGCATGCCAATTGACCCTCCGATTTTCCTTGCCGAACTAATTTTTGTTCTATACCTTTGTTATTTACCATAGCCTTTATCCTTGCTTGTATATTGTATCTTACAATGCCTTCAATTCAAATATCATTTGATTTGAAAGATATTGATTATATTGATAGTGATGATACCATTATTGCATAATGATGTCTATTGACATGTTATCCATTTACATTGACCTAAAAGTGGTTTGACAGAGCTGCCGCACCGCTAGGGTAGTTGGTACATACTGTTGGCAATGTGCACATTGATATTAATGCCCTAACTAGGAAGGGTTATTGGTCCCGGCCATTGGACATAATCAGTTTTATGCCTATGTGATATGTGATTGACTGTGTGATTACACATAGTCTATGTGTTTCAGGGCCCTACATCTGTCTTACCATATGATTCCATTACTTGATATGACCATTGTTATTCCTATTGATTTCTGATACTGATTCTGTAAACTTACATGATTAATACTGTACCATTATTCCTTATCATGTGTATATCATTATTTCAATCTATATTTCATTGATGATGTATATAGATTCACTGAGTATCATCTATACTCACCCTTTTCATTGTTTACCCATTTCAAGAGAGGAGTAGAGTATAGAATCCTATCATCTATCATCCGGGGATCTCTGCAGACCGTCTAATGTATATATCTGATATTTCTATATTATTATTTTTGGTGTTCATTATCTAGCTGTTCCATGGGGTATGTATGGGTTAGTTAGGAGATGAACATGTGTATATGATACTTAATGGTATATATGAATTATATGATGATTATGTGATATGATATATGACTATTACAACCAATTGCAGTAAATTACAGAATGATTGACAAAATGAATGGTAACTAATTAATATGGATAATATATTGTGGTTTATAGATTATGCATGTGATACTGGGTTCTACGGGTGCCGGTCGCCATTGGCATCTCCCATGTCCTAGGACCATCGCGATCTAGAAATGGGTCATGACAGAGGTGGTATCAGAGCCCTAGGTTACAGACAGTGGATTTTAGGATACAAATGAATAGTACCCAAATTACAGATAAATAGTGACTAAGAATAAAATGGGATAGAATTAAGTATACCATGGAGCATAGGATTTCCTTTGTCGTCCTTTGCTGTTATCGTCCGTTATATGTTATTATTCTGCGATTCTGTCATTTTTTGAGATTATTTTCATTTTCTTGACAAATTATAGAGATGTCTGACGATAGAGACAGAGATACCAGGGAGGCAGAGGTTGCCTCTAATGAGTCACTGGTTAGAGAGATTGCAATATCAAAGGTCCGTAGTGATCCTGATGGACTTCAGAGGATTCTGAGAGGGGCGATGACCCCTAGAGAGTGGAGATGATGCTGGGTTTATTAGAGTTATGGAGAGAGATGGCTGAGATGAAACAGGAGCAATAACAGGTACTGCCACCACCTGCTCTAAAAGTAGTGCCTCTAACTGTAGTACCAGAGGCAGTTCCAGTGTCACCGGCTCCTATGCAGCTAGTGGGGGCTTAGAGGGAGCCAGCTGTATAGGGAGGCCGAGGAGTGATAGAGGAGGGAGAAGTATCGATATTTATCTTTTTGAAGCTAAACCTGCCGGAGTTTAGGGGAGATAGAGGCACGAATCTAGTAGATTTCTTGGATGAGGTAGAGAAGGTAGTGAGGAGACTGTAACTCCAAGTCCTAACCGAGCCTAGTAGTTAAGGACCTTCGGAAATTTCTGTCAATTTATTTGAAATTATTTTAATGTCTTACATTAGTATTTGATGTTTAATTTCTTGTTTGTATAAATAAATAATGATAATAAAATAAATAAATAAAAATAAAATAGCCAAAATATGTTACAAAAAAATGATAAGACTTTATTGCAAAAGGAAATAAAAATTAGGTATTTAATAGATATTTTATAAGGACCCAATTAAAGCAAAAGTGTAAGAGGAGGGAGTGAACAACACTTTCACTTATCTTGATTCAATGGAACAAAGTATTGGTGCATTTCAATCCCAAGGATGCATGTATAGGTTGCAAAGTGCACTTTTTGAGATTGGTTACATGTGATTGTATAGAAAATCCCCACTAACTAATAAAATAAATTAAACAATTCTGCACTTTCCTTCTTCTCCACCCAAAAACCGTGAGCTAGGCAAAACAAAGAAGAAAAATCTTCTTCTTGGTTCGTCCATCAAAGAGAAATCAAAGCTTTGGAGAATTTTTCTTAAGTTTGAGTGAAATCTTCATCATATATCTTCTTTTCCTTCAAGCATAGCTCCAATTTCGTTTTGGTTGGAGGTTTGAGAGGTCTAGGGTTCGGCCATTCATAGGAAAACCCAAAGGTAAATTTAAATTTCTGGTTGTTTAATGGTTTATTGGCATTTGAATGTTGATTTGGATGGTTAAATTGAGGAATTAAACATTTATTGGGTAATTTATATTGTGGATGAAATGAACGGGGGGAAAATTAGGAGAAAATGATTGTTGTGCTTTAATGGGATAATTGATTGTATAAATGATGTTAAATGGATTCAATTGATGTTAATTATGTGTTTAAATTAAAGTTGCATTTCAATTTTGGAAAAGACATAGTGACCGAATGGAAATTAGGGTTTAGGTGAAAATTTCATGTAAATTTCTGTAATTGAATGTTTGAACCTCTAATTGACATGGCGAATTGACTTTTGAAACCTTAAATTGAAGGACAACATGAAAGGGAGAAAAAGCCCCCCTTGGCCGAATGCCTAATTTGGGGAAAATGGAGAATTTACTTGGTTTTAGTAAAATTGATTGTTTAGATGTGTAATTGGTAACTTGAATTGGTTAATTGTAAGTGTAATTAGAAGATTAAATATTGGTTTGGCAAAAACCCCTTAAACCGAACCTAATTAGGGAAAACATGAGGAATTTGGTTTGATTTTGTGTAATTAAGCTTAGAAGTGTTAAATTGATGTGATTAATTGTTGAAATATGAAGTTGAATCGAAAACATTAAGCTTTGATGATCTAGCCCCCTTAGGCCAAATTGCATTGAGCTAGGATTAGGGTTTATGAGGCAAATATGTGGACAATTTGTTAGGTGTATGTGATATGTTTAATTGATAAGTATTTGAAACATATAGGAAGAAATTGGTATTCTTGATTTGAGTTTGAGATGTGTTTGGGTCTTTATGACCTATAAAGTTCAAAGTGCTTTGGCATGAAACTTAGGCTTAAAAGTAAGCCCAAACTTGCTTTAATATGTTAACATATATGTGAATTAATGTGTTGTATAAAGAATATGAGGTTTAAATATGAGTAGCCCAAGTTTGGCTTTGGTCGAATGGCCTGTGTGTGCAAAAAGAGTGAATTTGTTATTTGATAGGGAATGTGACCATTGATGGTGTATATGAGTATACTTGATATGTATTGTGTGTTTATATGATGATTTGAAGTCTTACAGAGAGTAAATATATAAATATAGATGGGCCTCCCAAGGAAAGGACGAGTCGGGTAGTCGCTACGACCATTAGAGGGTCTTCGGCTAGCTAGGAGCTACGTGCCTTGGCTAAGCTTGGAAGTAAGTTTTTATATACAATTATTGCATTGATACATCATATGGAATAACATATGCATTTGAATTGATTGGATACATGAAAACCCTAATTTCATTTGAAAGGTCCAATTGGCACCTAAAATGACCCTCCAAACTGACCTTAACTATCCTAAACTTCCGACTGGTTTAATTTGAAACCTAGAAAATATTTTAACCTGATACTTGGCCCAATCCTTTCCCCTATCCATAAGATTCAAATTGATATAAAATAATCCACCTAATTATGTTCAGAATATAGAGAACTATAAACTCCCCAAAAATCCTAAAACGGACCCGTAATTTGACTTGCCATTTGCGCCAGCGAAACTGGGCCCCGACGGGCCTGTTTCTTAACTTTGGCCAGCATGCCTATATGATACTTGTGACATGAAAATGAGTTGTTATATGTGAAACTGATCTATATTTGTGAACCTATATCCATTATATGAGACTTTTGCATATGATATCATAACAAGGCTACTATGACGGGGTAGCGGGATTATCCGTCGACCGTGTGCACACTTGTATCTTATTTGACAGTTGCCAAAGAGGGGAGTTATATTCTCTAGTCGTAAGAGCCAATCACTCTTACCTAACTATTGGTTTCATGCTAGTGTGCCATATATAAATTTGTTAGCACAATTGTGCATATTGGACATATGTGGCCCTATTTACCTGTTATATCATATATGATGTGACTCACACTACATGTTGTTATTGTTCACCATATTTTGAACATTTCATATATTATACTTATAGTTCATTACTTGTACCACATACTTTCAGTACTATTTGTTCTATCCCTTGCTATATTGCTCCTAACCTTTACAGGTTCCGATTCAGCTTCAATGGTATATAATTTTTATGCTTTTTTGTATATAATTAATTACTGAGTATTTTATACTCACCCCCATGGGTTTAAATCTTTTCAAGTGTCGGTGAGGTTCAAGATCCATAGGTTACTCTTTTTTCGCCTGGACATTTTGACATATATATGTAAATATTATAAGTTAATCCTTTATTTAAATTATGTCTAGTGGCTCCATGGTACTGTAATCCAAAGTATGAGTAATTAGATTGATATGTATGTATTTATCTATGTGTGTATATTGATATAGTTGCCTATTTTGATATTATACCAGGTATGATAATGATGGTGGTTATGTTCTGAATTGAGAAATATGGATGAGTTGATGATGTGGATATGGAGTTGATGATGTGGATATGGAGTTGAGTTGGGAAATGATATTTAGAAGTATTTAATTTATAATTGGTAAATAGGCATATTGAAAATACAGAGGAAACTCTGCCGGATTTTCTTCGGATTTTCGGCAGAACATTGGCATGATGTATATGTATGAGTTTTGGCATGAGATATGATGTTGTAACATGGATGAACTTGTGTGATATGTGAACTATTAGAATGAATAAAGCTTATGAGTATTAGCTAAATTGTATTAGGGGTTCATTGAGGTATTGGTAGCCACCGGCGGATCCCGTATCCTTGGACCACCGCGGTTCCCGAGTTTGGGTCTTGACAAAGTTGGTATCAAAGCCAAATATTTTATTTGTCTTATATTGTAAGCATGATATGTATATACATATATAACTCTTATACCATGGAGCATAGGTATTTGTGTATCGTCAAAGTACAGTCATCATCATTGTTTTATATTATGCGTACCCGTATGAAATTACTCTTTCTGATTTGATTCTGTGTTTTTTTATAGTGTGTGAGGATGGCTCAGCATGCTATGGGACCGGATTTTCCCGCAATCGAAAGGGATCATAAAGAGTTTAGTGGTGAGGCGAAAGTTGCCTCTAATGCCTTAGTGCTGGAGACTGAAACATCTAGGAGTAGGAGGCGCATTGAATCTTATGTGGCGAGGGATGCACCCTAGAGGCAGGGGATGCAAGACTTTAAGAGGGAAATGTTACAGATACTACATACTCATTTGGCAGCATAGCCTGCCCCAGTGTAGCAGCCTCCCCTACCACCCATCCAGCCTGAAATATGGCATGAGGCACCCCCAGTGCCAGTTGATTATCAAAGACAAAGGGGTCGCCAAATTATACCCTAGGGTGGGGTAACTATGTCAGAATTTAGAAGGTTTCAGTTGCCCACATATGCATGGGAATATGGCACCTATCCCAGTGACTTCGTGGAGGCGGTGGATAAGGTTGTTAAGAAGCTACCATGTTCTGATGCCAGAATAATAGAGCTGGTGGGTTTATTGTTACAAAAGGATGCTTCTACGTGGTTTGATGAGCATATAGATGAGAATATCCATAGTGATGACCCGATGACTTGGGCTGAGTTCAAACAACGATTAATGGATGAATTTTTGACTGAAGGGATTAGATCAGGGAACATTGTTAAATTTGAATAGTTGAAGCAAGGCAATCTTAGTGTCCCTGAGTATACCAGGGAGTTTAGGCGATTGAGTAAGTATGCGAGGAAGATAGCCCCGACTGAGACAGACTTGCTTGGTAGATTTAGGAGAGGGTTATATGCTCCATTGTTTAATGCCTTCCTAGCTGTGGAATTGACCTCTCCGGGTAAAGTTATTGATAAAGCTACCCAGATGGAAGCTAAGTACAGAGAGGAGAGATCTGAGCAAGACCAAAGGAAGAGGGGTAGAGGTGGTGAGTCTCGGAGACCTGGGGAGGGATCTTTACAACAGTAGACAATTCGATTACCTCCCAGGTTAGGACAGTTAGTTTCATCTCAGAGGCAGGGGAGACCACAATATAGAGAGCAGGGAGGGAGATTTACTGCTCCTGTTTACTCACAGGGCTCTAGTAGGCCCTGACAGATGACCTTAGAGCCACTTAATTGTAGGCATTATGGAAGGAGTCACATAGGGGAGTGCCAGATGAGATTGGGAGCATGTCTCTAGTGTGGGCAGTTTGGCCACTTTTATAAAGATTGTCCTATGTGGACTCTGCAGCCGGCAGGGAGTACAGGGTCTCAGTCGACAGTTCAGATAGGCAGAGGAGGGCCCGGTAGAGGGAGACCATCAGGTGCAGGTCAAACATCTGGCCAGTCAACTACCGGTAGGGGTCAAGGGAGAGTTTTTGCTATAACCCTACAGCAGGCTCAGAGTTCACATTATACCATTGTTGGTATGGTTTCTATTCAGCTTGGTATTAATTATGTGTTATTTGACTATGGTGCCACGCACTCATTTGTTTCACCTGTATATGCTGGGAGATTAGTGATTGATAGGAAACCACTACCGATACCATTGGATGTTGCTACACCCGTAGGGGGAAATATCATCGTGGGTTTTCGATATGAGCATTGTGTTGTGACTATATGTGATCATGTGTTATATGCTGATTTGATTGAATTGCCTATGCTTGAGTTTGATGTCATTCTAGGTATGGATTGGTTAATAGCCCATAAAGATGTGATTGATTGTTTTATAAAACGTATAGATTTTAGATTTGGCGATCGGGAGACCTTTAGCTTCCAGGGGGAAGTGAATAGATGTGCATCGGGTCTAATATCCGTGATTGAGGCGAGTCGATTGATTCAGATGGGATGTGGGGCATATTTGGTTGTAGTAGTTGATACTACTAAAGCATCAATTGTATTGGATGATATTCCTATTGTAAGGAAATTTTCAAATGTGTTTCCAGATGATCTACCAGGGTTGCCACTTGAGAAGGAGATAGAATTTGAGATTGATGTATACCTGGGTACTGATCCAGTTTCTATTGCACCGTATTGTATGGCTCCATCTGAATTAAAGGAGCCAAAGGTATAGTTACAGGAACTCCTTGATAAAGGGTTTATCCGCCGTAGCAGTTCACCCTGGGGAGCTCTAGTTTTATTTGTTAAGAAGAAAGATGGGTCACTTCGGATGTGTATTGATTACAAGCAGTTGAATAAAGTGACCGTGAAGAACAAATACCGTTACCGAGGATTGATGATCTCTTTGATCAATTGCAGGGAGCTTGTTACTTTTCAAAAATTGATTTGAGATAAGAGTATTACCAGTTGCGGATTAAAGCAGAGAATATTCGAAAAACTGCTTTAAGAACCCAATATGGCCATTATGAGTTCTTTGTACTGCCATTTGGGTTAACGAATGCTCCTGTAGCTTTTATGGATTTGATGAATTGGGTATTCCGACCTTATCTTGATCGATTCATCATTGTCTTTATTGATGATATTTTGGTGTATTATAAAAGCATAAAAGAGCATAAAGAACACCTCAGAATCACATTGCAGACTTTGAAAGAGAATCAGCTTTTTACAAAGCTTTCTAAATGTGAATTCTGACTGAATGAGGTGACCTTTTGGGGGCATGTTATTGGGAAGGACGGTCTTAAAGTCGACCCGCAAAAAGTTGAAACGGTCATAAATTGGCCATGCCCTTCCATAGTGACGGAAGTACGTAGTTTCCTTGGTTTGGCAGGATACTACCATCGGTTTGTGAAGGATTTTTCCAAAATTGCTTCTCCTCTAACGAAGCTACCTCAAAAAGATGTGAAGTTCCAGTGGGATGATAGGTGTGAGACGAGTTTTTAGACTTTGAAGAACTGTCTTACGATTGCTCCAATTTTGGCACTACCTATTGAGACTGGTATGTTCTCTATTTATTGTGATGCTTCCAGAATTAGTTTGGGATGTGTATTGATGCAAGATGGAAAGGTGATTGCATATGCATCTCGGCAGCTAAAGAAGCACGAGGTGAACTATCCCACCCATGACTTAGAGTTAACGGGAGTTATTTTTGCTTTGAAGATATGGAGACACTATCCCTATGGGGTGAAATATGAAATATAAACTGACCATAAAAGTCTCCAATATCTCTTATAGCAGAAAGAGTTAAACCTGCGGCAGAGACGGTGGGTAGAGCTATTAAAGGACTATGATTGTCAAATATTTTATCACCCAGGGAAAGCAAATGTAGTAGCAGATGCTTTGAGCCGTAAGTCGATGGGAAGTTTATCGCATGTATCGGCTATAGAGAGGCCTTTGGTATAGGATCTTCGAGAGTTATTTGCTATGGGCTTATATTTTGATTTGGAGACTAGAGGGCAATAGTCAGTACTAGTGGCATAGTTTCAGGTAAGACCACTGTTACTTGATGAGATTAAAAGTTCTCAGAATGTTGATTCGTAGTTAGTTCGGATTAGAGAGTTGTTATAGAAGGTAAAAGCTCCGAATTTCATAGAAGATGGAAAGTATTGAAATGTAAAGGGCGGTTATGTGTACCGGATGTGAAGGGACTTCGGGAACAAATTATGCGAGAGAGATATTACTCTCCTTATACAGTGCTCCCTGGTACAACAAAAATGTACCATCATTTGAAAGCCCATTACTGGTGGCTGAATATGAAGGGCAATGTTGCTTGATGTGTATCTACCTATTTAGCTTGTCAACAGGTGAAGTTTGAACATCAGAAGCCTTCTGGTTTACTACAGGAGATAGAGTTACCGGAGTGAAAATGGGAGCAGGTTACCATGGATTTTGTGGTGGGATTACCATGGTCTCGGAGGGGTTATGATTCAGTATGGGTAATAGTAAACCATTTGACAAAGTCGGCTCACTTTCTTGAAGTGAAGACTACCTATACTGCTGCACAATATGCTCAGTTGTACATTGATAAAATTGTGAGATTATTGTTGGATTTATGCCCTAAAGACCAATCATCAGATGATTGTTTTTGGTACATTTTATATCATGATTTATATATATATATGGCTTTCATTATTATGATTATTTGAATAACTGCGTAATATAAATTATTATAATAATGTCCCTAGAATAAGATATTCTAAAATCATCTCTAGTCAAGTATTATTGTGAAATGGGATATCAATAATACATTGAG